>RCUC01121453.1:0-98445 GCA_003697995.1 Taxidea taxus jeffersonii | reverse complement strand
TTTTTTGATGGGATCCTTGTCTGGTTTGGGGATCAAGGTGATGCTGGCCTCATAAAATGAGTTTGGAAGTTTTCCTTCCATTTCTATTTTTTGGAACAGTTTCAGGAGAATAGGAATTAATTCTTCTTTAAATGTTTGGTAGAATTCCCCTGGGAAGCCATCTGGCCCTGGGCTTTTGTTTGTTGGGAGATTTTTGATGACTGTTTCAATCTCCTTACTGGTTATGGGCCTATTCAGGTTTTCTATTTCTTCCTGGTTCAGTTTTGGCAGTTTATATGTCTCTAGGAAAGCATCCATTTCTTCCAGATTGTCGAATTTGTTGGCATAGAGTTGTTCATAATATGTTCTTATGATTGTTTGTATTTCTTTGGTGTTGGTTGTGATCTCTCCTCTTTCATTCATGATTTTATTTATTTGGGTCCTTTCTCTTTTCTTTTGGATAAGTCTGGCCAGGGGTTTATCAATCTTATTAATTCTTTCAAAGAACCAGCTCCTAGTTTCATTGATTTGTTCTATTGTTTTTTTGGTTTCTATTTCATTGATTTCTGCTTTGATCTTTATTATTTCTCTTCTCCTGCTGGGTTTAGGCTTTCTTTGTTGTTCTTTCTTGAGCTCCTTTAGGTGTAAAGTTAGGTTGTGTATTTGAGACCTTTCCTGTGTCTTGAGATAGGCTTGTATCGCTATATATTTTCCTCTCAGGACTGCCTTTGTTGTGTCCCACAGACTTTGGACCGTTGTGTTTTCATTATCATTTGTTTCCATGGTTTTTTTCAATTCTTCTTTAATTTCCTGGTTGACCCATTCATTTTTTAGGATGCTGTTGAGTCTCCATGTATTTGTGTTCTTTCCAAATTTCCTCTTGTGATTGAGTTCTAGCTTCAGAGCATTGTGGTGTGAAAATATGCAGGGAATGATCCCAATCTTTTGATACCTGTTGAGACCTGATTTATGACCCAGGATGTGATCTATTCTGGAGAATGTTCCATGGGCACTAGAGAAGAATGTGTATTCTGTTGCTTTGGGGTAGAATGTTCTGAATATATCTGTGATGTCCATCTGGTCCAGTGTGTCATTTAAGACCTTTATTTCCTTGTTGATCTTTTGCTTGGATGATCTGTCCATTTCAGTGAGGGGTGTATTAAAGTCTCCAACTATTATTGTATTCTCTTGCCAATGTGTTTCTTTGATTTTGTTATTAATGGGTTTATATAGTTGGCTGCTCCCATGTTAGGGGCATAGATATTTAAAATTGTTAGATCTTCTTGTTGGACAGACCCTTTGAGTATGATGTAGTGTCCTTCCTCATTTCTTATTATAGTCTTTGGCTTAAAATCTAATTGATCTGATATAAGGATTGCCACCCCAGCTTTCTTCTGATGTCCATTAGCATGGTAAATTGTTTTCCACCCCCTCACTTTCAATCTGGAGGTGTCTTCAGGTCTAAAATGAGTTTCTTGTAGGCAGCATATTGATGGGTTTTGTTTTTTTATCCATTCTGAAACCCTGTGTCTTTTGATTGGGGCATTTAGCCCATTTACATTCAGGGTAACTATTGAGAGATATGAATTTAGTGCCATTGTATTGCCTGTATGGTGATTGTTACTATATAATGTCTCTGTTCCTTTCTGGGAATACTTTTAGGGTCTCTCTTTGCTTAGAGGACCCCTTTCAATATTTCCTGTAGAGCTGGTTTGGTGTTTACAAACTCTTTCAGTTTTTGTTTGTCCTGGAAGCTTTTTATCTCTCCTTCTATTTTCAATGATAACCTAGCTGGATAAAGTATTCTTGGCTGCATGTTTTTCTGGTTTAGTGCTCTGAATATATCATGCCAGTTCTTTCTGGCCTGCCAGGTCTCTGTGGATAAGTCGGCTGCCAATCTAATATTTTTACCATTGTACGTTACAGACTTCTTGTCCCGTGCTGCTTTCAGGATTTTCTCTTTGTCACTAAGACTTGTAAATTTTACTATTAGATGGCGGGGTGTGGGTCGATTCCTATTGATTTTGAGGGGTGTTCTCTGCACCTCCTGGATTTTGATGCTTGTTCCCCTTGCTATATTAGGGAAATTCTCTACAATAATCCTCTCCAGTATACCTTCTGCTCCTATTTCTCTTTCTTCTTCTTCTGGAATCCCAATTATTCTAATGTTGTTTCGTCTTATGGCATCACTTATCTCTCGAATTCTCCCCTCGTGGTCCAGTAGTTGTTTGTCTCTCTTTTAGTCAGCTTCTTTATTCTCTGTCATTTGGTCTTCTATATCACTAATTCTGTCTTCTGCCTCATTTATCCTAGCAGTAAGAGCCTCCATTTTTTATTGCACCTCATTAATAGCTTTTTTTATTTCAACTTGATTAGACTTTAGTTCTTTTATTTCTCCAGAAAGGGCTTTTATTTCTCCTGACAGGGTTTCTCTAATATCTTCCATGCCTTTTTCGAGCCCGGCTAGAACCTTGAGAATCGTCATCCTGAATTCCAGGTCTGACATATTCCCAATGTCTGTATTGATTAGGTCCCTAGCCTTCGGTCCTGTCTCCTGCTCTTTTTTTTGTGGTGAGTTTTTCCGCCTTGTCATTTTGTCCAGATAAGAATCCGCTGTTCTCCTTGTTAAGTGAACTTGGTCTTGGCTGGATTTCTTTGATCTTCTGGGGGAGGGGCCTGTTGTAGTGATTCTCAGGTGTCTTTGCCCCAGGCGGAGTTGCACCGCCCTTACCAGGGGCTGGGCTAAGTAATCCTCTCAGGTTTGCTTTCAGGAACTTTTGTTCCCTGAACGCGCTTTCTGTAGAGTTCTGGAGGACGGGAATGACAATGGCGGCCTCCCAATCTCCGGTTCAGAGGAGCCGAGAGCTAGGGGCCCCAGTCTTCAGTGCGCCTTCATAGAAAAGCGTTTAATCCCTCTGGTCTCCCCAGCCCCCGTTTGCACCCGGAGACCGCGCACGCCCGGAGACCGCTCTCAGAGAAAATCGTGGGTAAGCAGTCCCGTCTCACTGGCTTCTGGGAGTGCTCCGAGCTCACCCAGCCTGTGACCAAGCGTCTCTGTCTCTGGCAGAGTCCCACCTGGAGTCTCCGAACCCCGTAGATCCCTGAGCTCTCCTGGGTCGGAGTCTCCCCGGATCTTGTGGGGACCCCTCACACAGAGCACCGGCCCGTGCCACAGAGCACCGGTCCGTGTCACAGACCACTAGGAAATCTCGGCTCTGTCTCCGCAGCCGGCTTCGCCGCTCTAATACCTGTGAGCTCTGCGACACTCAGACACCCCCGATCCTTCTGTGACCCCGCGGGACCTGAGTCCACGTTGTCCCCGTGAGGTCTTCACCCCAGTTTAGCCTCTGGAGCGATGTCCCTCCGTGGAGCAGACTTTTAAAAGTCCTGATTTTGTGCTCCGCGGCTTGCCGGGAGCCGGCCCCTCCCCCTGGGGTCTATCTTCCCTTCGTGTTGGATTCACTTCTCTGCTGGTCCTACCTTTTAGAAAGTGGTCGATTTTCTGTTTCTAGAATTGTTGTTTTTCTTCTCTTTGATCTCCTATTGGATTCATAGGTGTTCGGAATGGTTTGATAGGCTATCTAGCTGATCTCCTGCTGGCTGATGTCGTCTCAGCCTGCTACTTCTCCGCCATCTTGACTCCAAAATTACAGAGTTCTTAAGGACTGGTGCTCACAAAGGTACTCAGACCTCCTAACCCTCAGCACACAATGTTTTCCAGAGTATCCAGTATTTCCTCGGTAGAAATAATTTGAGTTTTGGTACTGCACACGCTTCATTTGGAATTCTCTCTCATAACTAGCTAGGTGAACGGGACTGGAAGTGAACGACTTGAAAGTCTCCTTGACCTTCAGTTTCCTTATCAGCACAATGGAAATAATAATGTAGGACTACTGGACATAGTTCCCACCACATCCTAAATTTTTAATAAGTAATTGTAGCAAGGATGCTATTTGGTGCATAACAGGTGCTCCATAAATGCACACTTTTTTTTCTTTCTAGCCAGATCACATCAAGTTTTGTTGCAAGTGACTGTTGCTAAATGAGGATTGATGGAGCAAAAAATATTTTCTACTATGGAAAAGGAAGGATGGGCAGGGGAGTGGAGCGGATCTTTCACACACGGAAATAGTGTTGATCATCCATTCACTATGCTAACAGGCTACTAGAGCATACATGTAGGAAGAGCTATATTTAATTCATAACTTCAGTTTTGGGGGATTCTCATAAGTGAGCCAGTTGGGGAATGAGGTCTCTAGTCAGGTCTAGAATTTAAAAGAGAAAGAGAACATTAACTACATTTTGGAGATAGATTATCCTTTTGGCTTCTAAGAAGCTCGAATCAAGAAATCCTCAACAAAGAAGCAATTTACATAATTTAAGACTTAAAAGAACAGTTGTAGTTAGGTTTTCTTTGTCTACCTAAGGTGTCTTGAAATGGCAGCTGCCTCCTTGAAGCTGTAAATACATGGCTAAGATGATGACCAGGTCACAGATAACTTCCAGTCCCATTGGTAGGATGATTGCAGTAGCAGCATCATGAAGGGTGTTAGGAATATCATCAGCTTCCTGGCTTCAGGGCTACAGGGTCTTTCACAGGGAACTCCACAGACTGATGGAGAACTGTTCAGTAGAGTGACCCCCAGGACGGCCAAGGAAACAATGGAGGCTCCTCAGTGGAACTAGTGTGTCACTTCCTTTAACTTCCTTCCACCTGCTTAGATTTTTGCAGTATTCTGGTATTGTCCTCCAGTGTCTTTGAGGCTGTGTTCCCATTATTTTCCTTTCCATTCTTTGATTTTGTTTTTACACCCCCCCCAAACAGACAGAATGGCAAGTAACAGTCTCCTTTATAAAACTAGAAGAAAGATATGTTTTCCCTGAGATCTGAGGGGAGGTGAAAACAGAATGTCAACTCAATATACAATTATGAAAAGACAAATTGTCATGCTTTTGCAATTTTGCATAAACTTTGTGTAAATGTTGTAGCATATTTAGAAGGTCCCTAAAAGGTTACAGGAAGAGGGACTCAGGCAGTGTGGTTGCACTCACTGCATTCTTTAATCAGGGGTGTCTTGGCCTGTGAATTACTTTGAGAACCAAATAAGACATATCTAAACACAACAACAGGCTCATGTAGTGACCATGAATTCCATAATTAGAGCCAATACTCTGCTAAGGGCTTTATGGGTACCATTTCATTTTATCTTAATGACAACTGTATGAGTAGATATTAGAAGGGAACTGATGACCAGAGGGGTTAAATAATTTATCCATGGATGCATGAATAGTCACAGAGAGGCGGGATTCACACTCAGCTTTGCCTGACAGAAGATTCCTTTTGTGAACAACATCACATGATGCCTGAGCTCTGCACAGATGTTGCCTTCTCCCATCCCTTCCCTTTCTTGCTTGTTGTGGTCTCCTGGATGGTATGCTTGGGGAGGCCAGGGGCCGCATCTGTCTTCTTTCAAGTGTATCCCAGCACTAGGAATAGTGCTTATTCTAGAGCAGGAACCTCGTGGTATTGGTTGAATGAATGAATGAACGAATGAATATCTGAGCTTCCTTGAAGTCTTTGAATAGAAAAGTATTTCAGAAGGGTTGAGCTCTGACTACGAAGACGACTTAGGAATTCTTCAATTAATCTCATGTATATTTCTCTTTTACATATGCTCTCCAGTGATAGCTAATGAAAGTCCCTGTCTGAATAAACTTGAACAACTTTTTAAAGAACTATAAACATTTTCCAAGTTATAAGAAAGTTTCCTGTGTGGTTTCATCAACATTTTTTTCTTCCTGGTACATACAATTGTATTTCTTCTAATAGACTGGTTCCTGGAGTCTATGACTTTCACACAGTAGGCAGGATTTTTTGAAAACTCTTAAATCAACTGTTTTCCACCTCCCATTCATCTTCCCTAAGTGGCTTCTCTTCACACCTAGAGTATGGAAAGTCTTTCCATGAATCATGCCACCCTGGGTAGTTCCACTCCTGTTCTGATCTCATTCCTCACCTGGCCCACCTGAGCCACCTTCCTTCCAGCACCGCTGGCCTTTCTGTTTTGCCAGATGGGCTTTTACTTCAGCACCTCTGCTGTCTCTTCCCTCCACCTGCAACTGCTTCTTTCGTAGATGTTCCACAGTCTTCTACCATTCTGATCTCTATCAAACTGCTCCTTTCTCAGAGTCCTTTTTGATCACTCTCAACATCCTCACCTCATCCTGTCTTCTCACATGAGTGCTTTCCTCTCTGTAAAACTTGTTGTTCCCTTATTCCAAGTGTGCGCTACCTTTCACACTCCTGCCTTTCCCTCCCACACCTGCTGAAATGGAAATGAGATTTGGTCTGCTTGGCTCACAGGGGGATCTCTGGTATCTAGGACAATGTCCAACACAGGGAGTCTTGAATAAACCCTCATTGAACTAGTTAGCCAATGGATGAGGAGATAGATGGATAGGCTTTCTCCAAGGCCAGCACAGGTCTGTGGGAATGCATAACACAAGGGTGGAGTACTATGAGCCACTGTATTGTTGGAAGGGGATATCATTTAAGAGGCCAGAGGGTGGATATACTTTGTACCTGAGGGCAGGTTCTCACGGTCAACATTCAGAAATCCAAACTCATTATCTAGTTCAGTGGGCACTAATAATAGGAGGCGAGATTTAAAAAAATCCCAGGAGCTGCACAGATTGCCAAACAGGGATGGCAGAGATGCAAGGGCTTCTTAGCACCAGGAAGCCCAAAGCTTGTTCCTCATGAGTACTGAAGAGTTGGAGAGGGCCATTTTGTCTTGCTTTTTTACTCCTATAATTTTTTCCCCAAGCCTATTCTACTTTTCTTTGCTCCCTTATCTTCCTTTTCACTCTCAGAAATAGGCACAGAGCCCTATTATTTGCAGACACTCTTTTTTCTTCCTAAAGGTTTTATCTATTTATTTGAGAGAGAGACAGAGCACAAGAGGTGGGGAGGCAGTGAGAGAGGGAGAGGGACAAGTAGACTCCCTGCTGAGCAGGGAGTCCAACGTAGGACTCCATCCCAGAACCCTGGGATCATGACCTGAGCCCATGGCAGACCCTTAACTGACTGAGCCACACAGGTGCCCCTTGCAGACACTCTTTTTTTTTTTTTTAAGATTTTTTATTTATTTATCAGAAAGAGTGAGCAGAGGCAGACAGAGTGGCAGGCAGAGAGAGAGGAGGAAGCAGGCTCCCTGCCGAGCAAGGAGCCCGATGTGGGACTCGATCCCAGGACACTGGGATCATGACCTGAGCCAAAGGCAGCCGCTTAACCAACTGAGCCACCCAGGCATGTCCCTTGCAGACACTCTTAACAGGAGCTGTGTGCAGGGGACTTTTTAATTAATTTATTTAATTATTTTTATACTTTTTATTTATTTTTAAAATTTCTTTTCAGTGTTCCAGAATTCATTGTTTATGCACCACACCCAGTACTCCATGCAATACGTGCCCTCCATAATACCCACCACCAGGCTCACCCAACCTCCCACCCACCCTGCCTCTCCAAAACCCTCAGATTGCTTTTCAGAGTCCACAGTCTCTCATGGTTCATCTCCCCCTCCAATTTCCCCCAACTCCTTTCTCCTCTCCATTTCCCCATGTCCTCTGTGTTATTCCTTATGCTCCACAAATAAGTGAAAACATATGATAGTTGACTCTCTCTGCTTGACTTATCTCAGCATAATCTCCTCCAGTCCCATCCATGTTGATACAAAAGTTGGGTATTCATCCTTTCTGATGGAGGCATAATACTCCATAGTATATATGGACCACATCTTCTTTATCCATTTGTCCGTTGAAGGTTATCTTGGTTCTTTCCAGAGTTTGGCGACCGTGGCCATTGCTGCTATGAACATTGGGGTACAGATGGCTCTTCTTACACAGATACACTACATCTTACAGATACACTACATCTGTATCTTTGGGGTAAAGACCCAGTAGCACAATTGAAGGGTCATAGGGTAGCTCTATTTTTAATTTCTTAAAGAATCTCCACACTGTTTTCTAAAGTGGCTGCACCAACTTGCATTCACACCAACAGTGTAAGAGGGTTACCCTTTCTCTACCTCCTCTCCAACACTTGTTGTTTACTGTCTTTTCTAACTGGTATAAGGTGGTATCTCAATGTGGTTTTGATTTGAATTTTCCTGATGGCTAATGATGATGAGCATTTCTTCATGTGTCTGTTGGCCATTTGTATGTCTTCTTTGGAGAAGTGTCTGTTCATGTCTTCTGCCCATTTTTTGATGTGATTATCTGTTTTGTGTGTGTTGAGTTTGAGTTCTTTATAGATCCTGGATATTGGCCCTTTGTCTGTAGTGTCATTTGCGAATATCTTCTCCCATTCCATGGGTTGCCTCTTTGTTTTGTTGACCGTTTCCTTTGCTGTGCAGAAGCTTTTGATCTTGGTGAAGTCAGGGGACTTTTGCTAATGTTTTTCAGCCTCAAACCACCCTTCTGTGTCCAACTTTTAACCAGGACTGCAAACCCTGTTTTTGTTTGCTCAGAGGGCTCCTTGTTGCCTCTGCCACCAGGGGGAGCTAGAGGGAAGGTGGCAAGTTCCTTCACATCTGCCACCAGGGGGCGCTACAGGGAGAGACATGCTCCTTCACCTCTGTTTCCAGTTCATCCCAGCCACACCACAGCAGCAGTCCTTTGTTCTGGCAGCAGTAGTTACCCACATTGTTGAAGAAGCAGCTTCATGGGATCCCCTCAGGGGTCATAACACTGGCCAGCCTGGGCCCCACTCAAGAATTGAATCCCAGCTTCACAGGGTGCTTCCTACGGGTCCCTGTGGTGTCATCCCACATCAGCCAAACAGTGCCTTCTCACCAGAGGCTTCCATCTGTTCTTCGACACCCCCCCCCCCACCCCTGAGCATCTAAATTTTGATAATCCAAGTCCCTTTCCCTGGTCTCCCAACCCTGGAGAGAGTTGCTAGTTCTTGAAATCACAACCTCTATGAAACCTCAGTGTCCTGCTTTGCATTTTCAGTTCTCCAATACCTAATTAGCTATACTTTGCATTATACTGTTTTTATAAAAATAACCGATGTGATCACTACCTCCTGACTGGATACTGGCTGAGACAAACCAGAAGGATAAGTGGTTTCTGATGGAGAAGGAAGAGGTCCTCATTTTGCCATTTCAGGTTGGCATTAGAATGATCCTCCCAAAGGAGATCTGCATTCTAATGGAAGTCAGATAACACGGATAGTGTTTTGAGGAGAGGGGGTGGAATTAAAATCTAACAGAGAATACACCCTATGAAATAGATGATGTTAAAGTGGGAGAACTGTAAAATAAAACATACTGAATTACAGAGGTTAACATGATAATAAAGGAAATAGATGTGCAAGGGGATCCTAAAGGAGATGATTCATAATGTATTACTGAAAGAGATAAAAAGGAATCAGCTGTAATATACCTTATTATTTCCATTGTTTGTGGGAGTAGAAAAGGGCAAGTAGAAGTAAAAGTACATCGAACCTTTTCTTTGATGGTCAACATCAATAGTGCAGTTGTGTATTTCTTTTTTTTTTTTTAAGATTTTATTTATTTATTTGACAGACAGAGATCACAAATGGACAGAGAGGCAGGCAGAGAGAGAGAGGAGGAAGCAGGCTCCCTGCTGAGCAGAGAGCCCGATGCGGGGCTCGATCCCAGGACCCTGGGATCATGACATGAGCGGAAGGCAGAGGCTTAACCCACCGAGCCACCCAGGTGCCCCTACAGTTGTGTATTTCATACTGGTAGAAAAATCTCAGCTTTTTCCTCTGAACTAAAGGCTCTAAACATGATAAAGATACTTCATCTTTATATCCAGTATTCAAGGAGCCAACAATCTAATTGTTCTTTTCTTAAACACAGAAACACGATTATCCTTTTATTGTTCTAAGTCACTGGTGTTATATACTCATTTTGGAATAACTAGAAGATACAGACAAACCAAAAATAGCATCATCCAGACAGTGCTTACATTACTGTGTTCTCTAGTCATTTTTCTATGTGCTTATCTACTTAGGTATGTATTTATATGCCTATTTGAACAATATAAATGTTTATAACCTGTTTCTTTTCCTAAAATACATCATAAATATGTTTTCCTCATCAATAAACATCACATAGTACTTCTGCTGGCTTGTTGCCTGCTTGCTCTCAGATTCATTCCCACATCTTTTCCTACCCAGTTCTGAACTGCGATCGCACATCCCAGGCTCCAGTGCCTCTCTAATTTCCAAGGAGACTCACCAGAAGGAACTGGTGGAAGATTGGGAAGGAGAAGCTGGGGTATTGCTCTGCCCTTCTCGTGGGTTGAGTGTTGTTTCTGACAGCAACTCGTCTTTTCCTTGGCTCCAGCAGTGATAGGCCAGCCCTCTCCTCCACGGAACCTTCCTCCAGTGTCCACTGGAGCCCTAGCTTCCGCAGAAAGGTTTCAGCTTCCTGTTCCAGGGACACCACTTCCTCCCCATCATCAGTGCAGGCACCCGGGTGTGAGGAGCTTTCTGCCATTGCTGAACTCTGTGTTGCCTTATCATGTCTCATTTGCCTTCTCAGTTCTTTTGTCATCTGTAGATGACACCAATTCCCTGATGGACCGTGATTGACAATGACTCTACTGCTGAGATTTTCCTCTTGTATGGATGTGACCTAATATATTTTAGATTTTGTTTGAATTCTTGTATAGTTGACATTGAGTGCAATATTAGTTTTAGGTGTAAGCTATAGTGATTCATCATTCCTTAGGACTCCATACGCTCATTCGCACAAGAGCCTCCTTAATCTCCATCACCTATTTCACCCATCCCCCCACCCAACCCCCCTCTGGTAACCGTAGGTGTACTCTAGAGTTACCAATCTGTTTCTGGGTTTGTCTCCTTCTCTCTTTTTTCTTTGCCCATTTGTTTCTTAAATTTAATACTGCTTCACTATTCACCATAGGATGTTTCAATTACATGCCTTTATAGACAAGGCTACAGCGAACATTTTTTGCCCCTTAGTCTAACCACACCTTTATGGTAGTTTCCTAGAGACAAAATTGCCCTGCCACAGTGCATGGACTTTTATTTTTCAACCAAATATACATGTTTTCTTGGTAGTTATTTCAGGAAGGTCTTCTAGTATTTTTGGCACTATGTTTTTGTTATTCATTCACTGGCATTTAATATATTTTGGTACTCTATGAGTTGTATTTTGTTTAGCTATTACTATTATGTTGATTTTGTACATTGCTTTTTAATTACTAGCTTACTGAATTCCTTTAACAGTTGTAATAGTTATTTAGTTGTGCTTTTGCAAGTTGCACAGGTATAAAAGGACAGCATATAAAAATCATGGTAATTTTGTCTCCCCTATTCTAACATGTATAGCTTTCAATATTTTCTTTCCTTCCTTCTTTTGTTTTTTGTAAGGATGAAGATCTTCTTGTGTTGGCCAATATACCCAGAGCAATACTGAATAATTCATTTACGGCAAATAATATTTTATCCTTCTTGACTTTAGTGACACTGTCCTTAGTATTCAACTATAGGGTAATTGTTTTTACCCTTTTACTGTAATTTTTCAAGTACTACTTCAGTATCTTTTCATTCTTTGATCTATTTAGATGATGAATTGCCTTAAGAAAATTGCCTAATGAACTGCCCGACATTAAACTATACTTTTATTTATGGAATAAATCTTCCCTGGTCATTGTGCCAATTTGCCCGTTTGTTCTATAATCTATTCCTTGCCCTCACCCTGCTCTACTTGTTGACTCTGGAGGTGACTTTGGAAACCATGTTTCCCAGGCTCCCTTGCAAACAAGATTTTGATTAAGTTTGGCTCCTAGGTTCTCTGCATTTTGCCAAGTACTCAGTAAGCCTTTTCATTTGAAGATGGAAGCTTTCTACAACTCTGAGAATTTTCTTCTTTCATTTTTTTGATTACTGGTTTCCTTCCGCCTTCTTTAGATAAAGAGCTTCTCTATTAAATAATTGCTTCTACAGTTCCTATTATAGGTGAATGAAACTGGTCTTTTCATCTGCGTTTATTTTGAGTACGTTCACCACATTCATCATGTTTCTTTTTTTCCTAGGTTCTGAGAAAATGTCTTAAGCCTTTCATCCAATTAACCTATTTCAGTTTTTTTAAAAAAATGTATTATATTAGTCATAGCCTCCATGATATTTTCACAATAATTATGCTGATCATCTGAAGACTTTGTTCCTTATTCCTGATTTGTAACTTCTCATAAATACAAGTTTCTCTTGAATCTCTTTGAAAATATAAACCAAACTTGTTAACCTCGTTTTTTCTTTGGCTTTCTCTTTAATGGAAGGCCTTTATTCAGATTTCTCAGGATGGTCTCTTTGTTTGAAACTATTGAATGTCTCCACACATTTGAAACTTCTCTCTCTATTCACTCGCTCTTATGGGGAGATACCATACCTGTTTTGTTTCTACATTAGAGGTTGAGAAGGATTCAGTCAGAGGTTGTTAGATACCTATTCAGTTGTGCAGACAAAGGGAAAAGGCTGTCTTCATGATGTGTCTGCTCTGTTGTGTGAGGAGGGTGATCAGGTTATCTGTGAGGTGCAGGAAGGTGTTTCAGTGGGAGGCGTTGGGGGGCTGCAGAGCACATTTCTGGTTGGTTGTCAGCTGGGGGCAGGTCTTTGTTTCTGGAGGCTACCTGAGTTCCTTCTCATATCTGCCAAGTGTCCCCTCCTCCAGTAATGTCACGTTAATTCCCTTTCCTGCTTCGGATCTCTCCCATCTCCCCTTCTGCCACATCTTCCTGATTCCACCTGGTGCGTTCTCTCTGTTCTCAAGACCTCACTTGATTGGAAATGCCCACCTGGATAATCCAGGTTCATCTCCCTATTTTAAGGTTTGCTACCTTAATTACAATTGCAAAATCCCTTTTGCCACTAACAAAGCATATCCACAGGTCCAGGGGTAAGAGTGCACATATTTGTGGGGGGTGGTTTCTGATTACCACAGGCTCTAAGTTTCCCCTTGTCCTCATAGGCTGAAGGGGAGGTGCCACTTCTCATAATAGTAAAGACAATTTGCTATGAGCTTGGGATTGGGCCAAGTGCTTTATAGTCAGCGTGTCGTTTAATCCTTGAAATAATTCTGGAAGTTAGGTATACGACCTCCTAATACCAACCAGAAAATGAGACTCCAATGATGGAACAAAGAAACAAATTGTTTACACTAATAACAATAGTAATGATATTAGATAATGCTATGGGTGCCAGGGAAGAAAAGTCTTTGAGGTTGGCACAAACTCTGATAATGAATGGCTGGTCTAAGTTTTTGAGAATGTCACTATGATGAAAAGTCTAGCACTACCTTTGGAAAATGAGAGGAAACCCATTCATAACTAGGAAGGAAACAGCACTACCAGTGAAGCAAAGGCAGTTAGGGGACTGAATAATGAGGTTACCAGGATACAAGATGAGGGAAAGAAAGAAGGGGTCCTAGTTGATGAAGGCACTTCCAGGCTGAGTCAGTGAACAGAAACCACCTTGCAATTGCCTTGTAAGAGGAGGGGTGAATATGTGCAGAGGCTTCAAGGCTTAAATCTGGACCTTTGGAACTGGCCGAACCTTTCCTTCTCAGAGCACCTTTTGTAGACTCCCTTACCCATTGCTTGAAGTAGCTGATATGCAGCTTATAGCCGATACGAAGTGCTCCCTTGGGACAACTCCAGGGATGCTGTGAAACAAGTAAAGGTAAACCAGTTTCCTAAGCACTTGTGGGGAAACATAAAAAATAATGTGCAAAACAAACAAAGCACAGACCTCTCAGGGCAGCTTCTTGAAACAATCCTCGAGAAGGCTCTGTCTCCAGTAGCATAGTTATCTACGTGAAGTGGAGTCCTTTTGCCATATTTTCCCCTTGCTTCTTACGAATAACAGAGCTGGGTCCTTGGACTAAAGCATGAAACATCTGAACCACCTCCCCTTTGCTGGCACCCAGGCAGGGTCTCAGAGGAAGCCAGCCATGTTGCTAAAAGATGGCAGGAGGCTCCCTTCTCCACAGGGCATGAATCTCCCAGAGGTAAAAGTAACAGATGGGAATTTGAATTCTAGAATGCCATGTCAGGATCTACTTCGAGCCTTCCCAATTAGTAAGAGAGGGAAATTAATTCTGGTGATGTTCCTTCTTAATCAGTAGAGTGACTCTGTCATTAAGATTGTTCAATAACATGTTTTCAAATGAATTGATAATTAAAGGAAGGAAGAGACGCAACTCCCCTCCCCCACCCTGCCCCATCCCCACAAAAGCAAAAGAAGCAAAAAGAATCTTGAACGTTGTAACACGTTTTTTCTTGTTTTGTGTCTTTCCTCCCCCCCCCCGCCCCGCCCCTGAAGAACCAGCCTGGTTCAGGGCAACAAGTGCTTGCTGGGGAATCCCAGCACCATGATGCTGAGCTGGATGATCTAGGACAAGTCACATGCCAGACTTAGCCTCATACCTTTATCTATAAAAATCAGTCCTTCTCTTTCGTCCAACCTGTTTAGACACAAACGTCTGCTCTATTAGTCATATGGAACTGGCGGAACTTAATATAAGACTCAGTACAGCGTGGGGGTTGATAATAACAGCTGACTTCTATACAGCATGACTATTCACCAGGAATTGTTCCAACGCAGAAGTTCCAAACATCCTCATTTTGTGGCATTCACAGCAACAATTATTTTTTTAGGGCACATCTGGGCTGAAAGAGATACCCATCATATCCATTTACTAAGTAGTTAGGTATCAACAACTTAATACATATTTATGTCCTGACAACTTCCATAGCCATTTGAAAAAAAAAATGACATAAATTAAAAGATAATATGTTTATTTCTTTCTTAAAGAACATAACTACTTATAATTACGTGTGCATCTGTTGGGTGCTGCCCAACTGTTCGAACATAGGAATCAGATTGGACACTGCCATGCTCCCTTGCTGCTCCATGTTAAATTTTGGGTGGCACTTGCCTTTTTGCACAGCATTAACTGAAAACCTAGCTTTGAGAAGGTATACCATTACCGAGAAGAATGTGGTGCGATCTAATGTTGCAACTGTGAATGACTTGGAGCTAGTAGTGCACTCAATGTCAGACAGATGTCTGGTATCACCACATTTCCCTTGAAAATTTTAATTGTCCCAGCAATTCTCTATGATTTCCCCCTGGTGCCCTGGGACCCCTCGGCACATGGGATAGGAACTACAGATTTAAGAACTTTAAATGTATTAACTCATTTAATCCTCCTGACAGACCTGTGATTTACTGTTTCTATTACTGTTCCTCATTTTGGAGATGAAGACATTGAGGCACAGAGAGGTTACAAACGTGCCTAAGGTCACACAGCTCATGGAGTCAGAATTTGAGCCTGTGTATTTGGTTCTAAAGTCCATACACTGCACAGGCTCACAAGTTAGGGGTTGGGAAAAGTTGTCTCCACTTCTCAGGATCTGTGTGGGCTTGGTATAGCCAACTGACCCTCTAGGCCTCAGCATCATTTTCTGTTAAAAGGGGATACTAACAGTGGTCTTAAGGATTAAGTGAGAACAATAGATGCAAAGATCTGAGCTTAGTACCTTCACTTAAAGCTGGCAAAATTTTGCAGAAGGGTTCATTTATTCAGTGTGTGTGTGTTTCAGTTTCTCATAAGAACTTTGTAAGATAGACGTCAGTTTGAAGGCTCCAAACCCCAGAGATAATTCAGAGGACATTGTAGTGAGCCTGTGGATAGTTGATCCAACCTATCCCTACAGGTATGGGTTTCCCTAGTATCCTCTATCCCCTCCTGCCCACTCGGGCCTCTGTGAGACAGACTTCAGCTTTAGGGGGAGGTGTTCCCAACCAACACATGGTAAGACTGTGAGGAATTGATAGGAAAAGACCAAATACTTTGATTAAAAAGCTTTATTTTTCTGTTGCCATAAAGAAAGGAAGAATGAAAAAATTGTAGAGTCCTCATCTGACAAAGTAGAACAATAAGTCACAGGGCCATGAGAAGTTCTACCTATACTTCCACAATAAGCAAAAAAAGAACAACAAAAACCAATTAACCGACAAACTTCTACTAATTCAAACAGGAAGACCTGAGGGAGAAAAACTGTCCCCTACCCCCTGGTGAATTTCTTTCTGTTCCCATCTATAACTGTTTTCTTCAGACCATTCTGACACAAGGGCTCAGCTCGGCAGCCCTGGCCAGCCTCCCACAGCAGCAGTTGCTTCCCTCAGAGTCTGCACTTATCTCTGGAGCCTTTCTTACCCATGAATTCCAATATTCTGTTTTAGTGAGATGAGCAATGATTTGGGCAGTTGTGGACTTCTACTCTGTGCTACACACAATGGTTTGATGGAAAGAGGTTAATTGTGAAGTGAAGCCAGTCACACGTTGAGTCTCATGTGAATTTGGCCATTAAATAGGTGTGCGGACTTGTGAAATCTCACCTTTACACATTTCCATCTCCTCATCTCTAGTCCTAGCATAATGGTATTGCCTCTTCATTGTCATTGGGAGATTACCTTTGATGATAGATTTGCAGATGAGGTATGTAGCAGACATCGTATTGATGTCATCTCTAACTGTAGACCTTCTGTCCATGTTTTCTTAGCTCTAGAACCTTGTTTCTGTTTTCTTATCACCTCTGCCCTCTTGGTAGAATATAGGAATTCCTAGGCTATTTTCTTCATGGATGCTTTTTCCTATTTAAGCATTTATTTTCCTTATAAATATTTACCTTGTTTTCCCTAATGCTAATACACAAATTGGTTTCTGAATTTATCTTAAAGAGTTTGCATGTGCCACAATTTGCATGGAATGTACTCATTTGGCTCCTTTTTAATGCAATGGAAATAGACATTAGGGACTTGCTAGAGTTATAAGGACTTAAAAGAGATAAGAGAAAGGAAATTAATGAATAAATCCATATTATCCTTCAAAAAATTTTCCCACACAGCAGGATTTCTCAAGCCATCTTTTTGTCCTTTTGAGATGGATAATACTTAGAAAGTTTTGTCCTACAGTGTTTTCCTGTTGCCTGTTCTTCTTCTCCAAAGAAGAAGCACTCTCAAGCCTGAATGAAAGTTGCATAATTTAATTCTTAGCAATAATTGGAGAACAATGTGGACTTGAAAGCAGAGATTGATGGAAGGGAGGATGCTTGGAAGCTCATCTCTCTCTTATGGTGCAAGATGGGTTAGAGCTGGTAGTTTGGTCCAGTTTCAATTACGTAAATATAAGAAAAAGGTCCTGAAATTAAGATATTTGGCCAAGATGTGGCAATAGTGGCTCACGGTGACAGTGTGGCATGTACTCCAGTAATAAAAATATCACTAATATAATGGTAATGTTCACTCTACGCTTTTAACATTTTAGATATTGTATTCAGCACTTCTTATGGGATTATTTCATTTAAATGTTCTCAACTTGAGAAGGGAGGTATGATAATTATCTTCATTTAATGAAGGATATTAATCCTTCCTTAATAAAGGATTAATGAGGATGAGGATATTGGGGCTCAGAGAAAATAAAAATTTTCTCAAGATCACAGGGTTAGCAAGTTAGAGGGCTAGAATGGCTCTTAACCTTCACATGAATCTTGGGAAAATCTGGAAAAACAAAACAAAACCTCTGCCTAAACTCATTTTTAGAGACTTTGCTTCAAGACACTGGGGTAGAACCTAAGTCTGGGAATTTTAAAAGCTCGTGAGTGACCCACTGCCATAATTTGTCTGAGAGGCAAGGATTAGGGTCTCTAGACAATACTGCTGATTTGTTATATCAAGTAAGCATTCTACTTACAAGATACTACCTTAATTTTGATCAAATGGCACTATGTATCTTTAATTTCTCTTTAATTTTGATTAAATTATGCTATTTGCCTGATCTAAGGATTTTTTATTTACTCTATATGCTAATAAAAGGCTTGTGTTCAAAAGCAATCAGCTCAAAAATTCCATAAATGATTATTAAGCACCTATAATATCCTTGACTATTCTGGGACTACAGATATTTTTAAAAATATCTTCCCCAGAAGGACCTCTCAGGCTAGTGGGAGAGCTTGAAAGAAACTGAGAATATGATCTACTGAAACATTGAATGGACTTACTTTCTTTAGGTTAAAAGATGTATTGAACACATATTCTGTGCCAGCCACAGGAAATCTTTAGTGAAATAGGGATGAATGGAACAATCACTACCTTGGAGCCCACATTGTAGCTGGAAAGACGATACGCCATAGACCCAGAGTCAAAATGCCACAGACACATCTGATAATAGTTATGAAGCAGAACAGTGCAGCCCAGGGAAGGGACTATCTACCTCTAACCGAGGAGTCAGGAGTCGCTGAGAGGGAGCTTTCAAAGCTGGGTCTTGAGTAAGCATCTGCCACTGAATGATAAGAGGAGAGGAAAGGCGAGCCTTACAGGAGTCTTCTGTGCTGTGCCCCAGGGCATGAATTTTTCACAACTGCCCAGAATTCTTTAAAAAGTGGTGAGGAATTCATAGTTACCTGGGTATAGAGTGGTTGCCATTGCCAGTGGGAGAGCCCAGTGAGAAACCCATTGTCAGGAGGAACCCCATAGCCACCCAGAATCAGCTCCAGCAAGCTGCCTTGGTGATTACCAAATCCAACCACAATTCAGTCTGAAGGCGAAATACCATTTCTGATCCCTTATACACCCTGGAGGAGGGAGGGTAGGAATGGTTCTCTCCTCAATGGGAGAGTAACAGCTAACAGCTATTATTTATAAGTTCTGGGTCACAAACATTTTGTGATGATAGAAACCCTGTAAAGCAGCCCTTCTTTCATCTGCGTTGTATAGATATGGCAATTGAAGTGTAGAAAATCAAGAAACTTCCTCGACGTCACATCAAGAACTAAAGAAAATGGGACGCCTGGGTGGCTCAGTTGGTTAAGCAGCTGCCTTCGGCTCAGGTCATGATCCCAGCACCCTGGGATCGAGTCCCACATCGGGCTCCTTGCTCGGTGGTGAGCCTGCTTCTCCCTCTGCCTCTGCCTGCCACTCTGCCTGCCTGTGCTCGCTCCTGCGCTCTATCTGACAAATAAATAAATAAAATCTTAAAAAAAAAAAAAAGAACTAAAGAAAGGATTTGAACCTGGAAAATTTCACTTCAGGGTCCACATGCTTTGTCACCATTCTTATCACTTTAGTTAATAGTTGTATGTCACCTGCTCTCAGGTGAGTGCTTCTAGCGTGTCCTGAACTGTGCTTATCACTTTATGAACAGTATATCTTTAAAAATCCAGTGAAGTATTATTATTACCCCTATTTAACAGATGAGAAAACTGAGGTCCAAGATTACACAGCTGGTGTGTACACACGGAGTGAACCATGTAGGTCCTATGGCAAAGCCTTCTCATCGAACCACTGAACGATTCTGCCTCTATTCAGAAAATAACCAAGGGACCTAGGAGGTGCAATTACCCAGTTTTCTGGGTTATATGTCATGCTAGACATTGTGTGCAAAGAAAAACCTATCCTTCAGTTTCTAGCACAGCTTGTGAGGAAGAAAAGGAGACTCCACTTTTATCACATTTGAACTACATTATCTGTAATGATCTCATATGGTTATTAAGACCCTCTTTCCTCTCCATGAAGTGACAGGGTGATAAGAAAGAGAGGGGGAGAGAGGAAGAAAGGAAGAAGCTGCTTGTCTGTATCTCTCCCAATGGGCCCCTGGTCCACACCCTCCACCCCTGCTACCCCATTTATTTCTGGAGTAGGGTTTTTGTCCTTTCCTTGGAAGTTCAGGGGCAGTGAGACATCAGTGGAGAAGAGAAAGTCCTGGATAGGAGGGTGTTTCCACAACTAGAGAAAAGTTGACTTCCGGGAGTTTTCAGAAGACTGCATCAGGTCCCAGGAAGCCCTTTGTCCTGCCCTTGGTGTAGGCATGGTGGTCTGCTGTGGTGCGTTGTGGGGGCTGGGGGGAGGGGTTGCTGGCACTCCAGTATAAGAGCGTTCGAATACTTCAATTTCATCAGGAATTAGAGATTATAACATAGATGAAAGATGGGTCTGTTGTTAGTAATTGAACTCTGAGTGAGAGAGAAAAAGGGGGTCTGAGAGCTAACTCAGTTGGAATGGCAATAGTCCTCCGTGTATCCTGCCAAGCTCCACAGGCAGTGAATACCACTCCCTGTTCTAATTAAAACAAACAAACAAACAAACAAACAAACAAACAAAAAACCTTAGGTTACTTACAGTTCTTTTTCTTTTCTCTAAAACAACAATTTTTGAGATAAGTGCCTGATTTCTCTGGTTTTAATGAATATGAAATGCTTAAAAAACACCATGCCAAATAATTTGGGGGGAGGGGCAGAGGATTATGTTTGTCAAAGTCAAGTACACTCGTGGCTTGTATAGTGCAAGTGGAAATCTTTCATCATGTATGGCCCAGGAGAAAAATATCATAACTGTTCTTGAGAAAAACTTACATAAAGATGACTTTGGTATTATTCCCTGTTGGCCTCCTTTCATCCTGCCATGATGGTGGCCAACTCTGGCACCCTCCTTCCAAAGAAGAGTTTCTGGTCAGGCTTTCCCAGCTCCTGGCTGGGGTCCTGCCTTAAACAGTCAGATCAATCAGAAGCATGGCACAACTCAGCCATGCTGGATCTTGCTGGATTGTGCCGGATCACACTGGATCTGGATGCCTTCTGCTGTGACACCAGGTTGGTGGTTTGGGATCTGTGCTCTCATGCTTGCTGGACGCCACCGCCTGGGATAGTCAGGCACTGTTGTAGAAGCCTGTGCTGCAGCCCGGTCCTCTCTGCACAGGAGAGCTTACTGATCCAATTCCCTTGGCTCCTCTGTCTTTCTTGACATCAGCCTATGTTAAACCCAGACCTGCATCCCAAAGAGGCTATTACCTCCCTGAGGCCAGGGACTCCTTCTTCTGTCTGTTTTGAACACTTACTCTGTACAACATTGATGAGTAGTAAGTACAAGGACAGATGTTGTCACAAATTATTTAAAAATTAAAATGAATTCTAAAAAATGACATCAAAGCACATTCCAATTCCACCATTACAGGAATCTTTTCTAATAGCTTTCCTCTGACAATCTCAAACGTATTGGTCTGAAATATATCTCTTCTTACCTAACAGGTGTACTTTCGCTTTGCTGCCAGCCATTGTAATCCTGGAGGCAAGGTTGACAGTCCCCCCCACCCCCCGCCCCAACCCTTATATCCATGGCTGCAGCTCACCCGTGGCTTGAAGAATCTGAAAGAACCAGTCCATAATTCTCTACCACATTTGCAAATTAACTCTGGGCCTCAGTACACCTAAACAGGACCCCAGGAAGAGGTTGCTTGTCCAGGAAATGATTGATAAGGTTTTCCATTTAATGATTCTGGAAGACTGACAATTGATGGCGTAGGGCTTGCTTGTCCAACATGTCAGACTGAGGGTAATCAGAGCAGTGGGGAGTCAGAGCAGTGGGGCTCAGTGTTCTAATGAGCCCCTCCTCTGTGTTTCTGAATTCTTGATTTTTATGCTTTTCATCCCTGAGTGGTAGTATGGTTGACCTCAGAAAAACACTAGTTTCCTCAATCTGTGATGAATATTTTCCAGTTCGGAAGAAATTATTTTTTATATAAGTACAATGTAATTTGGTTCTACAATGGAGCACTGAAGCTTTGGCTTGTTCTTTTAATTTTGGAATTCTGTATTATAAGTATTAGAGGTCTTTCATCAACCCCCTCTCTTTTTCTTAAAACAGATTCTTCTAGTTTCTCAGAGTTTCTTAATAATGGCATTTGCAAAGATGCACATACTCACTCCTGACAAGAAACTTTCAGGCCAAGGAAGATAAGCACTTGACAAGGAGTAAAAAAACTTCCTCCTGACACATCAGAGCTCCCAGTCAGATGGGGAAGAAAGATATGTGAACAGAGCAGCGCCATGTTGGGCAGTGAGGGGAGTATTCTTAGGGGCCTTGAGAACTAGAGGAAAAGAGCTCTTTGCTGGGTCACTGGAGAAGGCAGCCACAGAAAGAGGCACTTTGACGCAACAATGAGGAGGGAAGAAGGATCAGGGGAAACCTGATTTGCACATAAAACCCCATAGGATTTGGGTGTGGAGGGCATCACGGAGGCCACGTAGGTCAGCTTTCCAATCCTCAGTCACCCCCAGCTGTTACTATTTCTAACACCCAAATCCCAGTATCCCCAAATGTCCCTAATAGCTACTTGTCTGTTTGAGCCCCTCATTGGCAGTCCTACTTCAGCAGCCATTCAGTCTTCGAGAGCTCTACCTTACACAGGTGCACACTCTGCTTTAGCAGTCTGTCTGTCCTTTCACTGCACGACGGCCCTTCAAGTATTTGAGAGCACGTAGTAGGTCTTCTCTTTGTCTCTTCTGCACCTCCCCATGTGACAATACTTGAATGCCTTCCCCATCTTGATTGTCCTCCTCCAAACCGGCTTTAGTTCATCTGAGTAATCTGTTCATGAGTAGGTTCCAGAACTGAACCCTAACATATAGCTAAACATACACTGGGACTATGACCTTCCTTTTTTCCAGTTATGATGTGAGCCCACTCACATCAACTGTATGGGAAACCACACAGAATTGTTGATTTCCACGGAATCTGCAACCAAATAAGCAGATGGCTCGCTGATAGATAATGGTTCCCAGCTGATATGGCGATCAGAGGGTAGCCTGGTTCTACTGTGATACGTCGATGATCTCTGCTTCTCATGCTGGGCAGCCAGGCTGACACCATTTTCCCACCCTCCCCTCCCCCACTGCACCTCCCCACCTCATAGTTTCTGGTCAGGCTTATTAGCTCAGTATACCATTGCTGTCCATGACCCAATCATTAATAATAATTTTGACCAGAACAAAAATGAGGACATGGCAAACCATTAGAGACCTTGTTTTTTCTAAAACTCTATTGTCAAAGATAAGGACATAGACAGATTATCAGGCCAAATACAGACAAGTTACTTTGAACATGTCCTTTTTATGAATTGTGACCTCTAGGGTAGGTAGTGTCTGTGTAAACTTCAGAACCATTTATTTTGATCAATACTTTCATTCACCTACTATTTCAGTTTTTGCTGCAAGAAAATAAAGAGGTAAGGATTAGGTAATTGGAGTATTTTGCTAACTGAATGTTTATTGGGACAGTCTCCAGCTCTCTGTCATTTGGGGCTTTCTTACAGTATTCTCTATAGTAACTTTTTGTATCAAGAGGGAACACAAGTTCTTAATGGATTTTTGCATTTTGTTTCTTACTGAAACCAGAGAATGATTTTTAAAAGTTTCATTAAAAATGTGTTTGTTTCTTCACATAAGGAGGTATAGGTATAGAATTGTTTTATCAGGGCGCCTGGGTGGCTCAGTGGGTTAAGCCGCTGCCTTCGGCTCAGGTCATGATCTCGGGGTCCTGGGATCAAGTCCCGCATCAGGCTTTCTGCTCAGCAGGGAGCCTGCTTCTCTCTCTCTCTCTGCCTGCCTCTCTGCTTACTTGTGATCTCTGTCAAATAAATAAATAAAATCTTTTAAAAAAATTAAAAAAAAAAGAATTGTTTTATCAGACTAAATTTTAAACCCAGGAACTGAAATTTTTTCCATTGTGGATAAAGAGCTAATTTCCTTGACTATATAAGTACCCCAAAGGAAAGGACAATGTGATCTGCTGTAGACTTCTAAAGCTAGAGGGATCTATACATATAAATATATACCACTGTGTATAAATATAAATATATATCACTATGAATTTCCCTTTAAGCATAGCTTTTACCTGTCTCTGCCGCATTTGCTATGTCATCTCTTTATTGTAATTCACTTTTATATTTTGTAATTTCCATTGTTATTTCTTCTTTGACCTAGATACTTCTCAGAAGTGTAGTAGTTCATTTTTGTACTTAAAATTTTTAGGTTAATTCCATTATGCTCAGAGAACTTAGGATGAATGATATAACTTTTTTGAAGTTTGTTGACATTTGCTTTATGCCCAGCTTATGATTATTTTTGCTTAAGGTACTCTGTGAACTTGAAAAGAATGAGGAATCTGTCATTGTTGGGTATTGTGTTCTATATATGCCACTTAAGTAAGTTTTTTATTTATTTATTTATTTATTTATTTATTAGTTAGAGAGAGAGAGTGAGCACAGGCAGAGAGGCAGAGGGAGAAGCAGGCTCCCTGCCGAGCAAGGAGCCCGATGTGGGACTCGATCCCAGGATGCTGGGATCATGACCTGAGCCGAAGGCAGCCGCTTAACCAACTGAGCCACCCAGGTGTCCCTTAAGTAAGTTTTTAAAAATTTGTCTCTCCTATCTTACATATTCTTACTAATTTTTAATTTTCTTATTCTATTGAGTTCTCACAGAAGTATGTTAGGGTCTCCTGGTAAGATATAGATTTAAATTTTTCTTTCTTCTTTTTATCAATTTTTTCTCTACACACTTTGAAATTCTCCACATTCTTTTTTAAAAGTAAAGCAAACAGAGAGGACCAGATGTACCAAAAAATAAATCTTATGACAAAAATATTGTCATAAAAAAAATAGATGGTTTACTGGTTCAAGTACAAGAGGAATTCAATGGAAAGTCAGAAACAGAGTCAGGTCTTTGGGGGAATTTAATGTACAATAATACCACGTCTACATTGGAGAAGTTAGATTATTAATCGAAGGTGCTCAGAAAACCAGATCACAGGGTAAAGAACTATACATCATGCAAAATACAAGGATGGAGACCAGTGGAATGTAAGTATTCAGGGTCAAATATAAGATAATAGGAAAAAAATGTAGGTTATCTTTCTGACTTCAGGTCAGATGGATATTCCTAGAGAAGATCTTAAAAAATAAAACCCATAGCATAAAATATTAGGAGTGGATGATATCAAAGCTGAAATTTCTTTTTTTTAAAAGAGTTTTTTTTTTTTGTTTAACAGAGAGAGAGAGAGATCACTAGCAGGCAGAGAGGCAGGCAGAGACGGGGGAAGCAGGCTCTCTGCAGAGCAGAGAGCCAGACACGGGGCTCGATCCCAGGACCCCGAGACCATGACTCGAGTCGAAGGCAGAGGCTTAACCCACTGAGCCACCCAGGAACCCCCAAAGCTGAAATTTCTGTTAAATGAAACCATCGACAAAATTATTAGACAGGCAACGAACTGGAGGAAGATATTTGCCAAATCTAAGAGGGACAAGGGATTAAAATCTAGACCCCTGAAGGGATTCTTTTGAATCATTAAGAAAAAGTCAGAACAAAAAAAGAAAAAGTGGACAAATAACATGTATACTGGAATCTCAGAAGTGAAAAATCAAATGGCTATTAAGTATGTGAAGTGATGGTTGAAGTCCTTAGTTAAACAGGCCCATGTGAAATGCAACAGTTGTGAGCTCCTCTATTATCCCTGTTACTCCGACAGAAGTAAATACAAGCATTGGTAAGAGTGAGAGGGAATGAACCTCAGGGAATGCCAGTGAAAGAAAAAAATATGTGAGCAATATAAAAATCAATTCAAGGGACGCCTGGGTGGCTCAGTTGGTTAAGCGGCTGCCTTCAGCTCAGGTCATGATCCCAGCGTCCTGGGATCGAGTCCCACATTGGGCTCCTTGCTTGGCAGTGAGCCTGCTTCTCCCTCTGCCTCTGCCTGCCTCTCTGTCTGCTTGTGCTCGCACTCTCTCTCTCTCTAACTAATAAATAAATAAAATCTTAAAAAAAAAAAAAGTACTTGCAAAAAGGTATTTATATATTTACACACACACACACACACACACACACACACATCTCCTGTGTGTCCCCAGCTAAATTTTTACATAGATCCATCAGGAAAGTGCATGGCAATGTTCATTGTGACCCTGGCTGTGATAAAATGTCCTGAGGCCATTTAGATGCCATTTCTAGAAGAATGGATTATCATAATGTGATGGGTGATACTGGGGAAGGAGGAACAGGGAAATGAGATTAGAGATCTGAAGGGAGCAAATTAATAAGAAAAAATCAAAACAAGTGACAGTTTTTCCAAGTGTGTGTGATATCAATTAATGTTCCATGAATTGAGGAAAGTGAGCTGTGTATCTAGTTCCAAAACAAAACAACCACTCCAAGTAAACTTCGACTTGTGTCTTTGCATAGTAGAGTCAAAAACATGTGAAAGAAAGTTTCCTTCAAATGGATTGTTAGGTCAAAGGGATTATGCATTGTACATTTTAGTTTTATTACCAGGCTTCTTCTTCCTTTGCTGTTTCAAAAGATTTCCTTACATAAGTCTCATTTATTTATATTTTAGGTTGAATTTAGAGTGAATTAATCAAAGTTTTAAAAGAAACCCGTGGGGATACTTATTAGAATGGAATTCCAATAAGGAATCACAGCTTAGAATTACATTAAATGAATAGCTTATTTTATGGGTGATTGACCTATTTTCAATCTGAGAAAAAACTTTATAAGCATAAAACTAAGAAGAAATCATAAGTGAAAACACTGAAATGCTAACAGTGATTTTTTTTGGGTAATGGGGCAAGTGTGCTTTTTTTTTTTTTCCTTCTGTCTACTTTCCTGGGTTTTCCAAATGTTCTTTAATATGCATGTTCTACTTTTATAGCGAAAGCATTTATTTAAAAAGGGAATCATCCAGTAATAGGGCCAGGAGGAATGTCTGTTTCCAAAACTTATTTTTTCCCATTTAATGAAAGGAGAGATTCAAGAGCTGCATTTTAAATGTCAGAAATTATTTATCAAAGTCGGTTGCCATGATTAGAGTTGTAGAAAAATTGACATTATAGTTTTAAGTAAGAAAAACTGCTTCCCTTATTTAAAGTCATGTTCCAAAACCAATTAGGTCTCATTACATGGCACGGTCCTGAGGACAGTGTTCCCAAGGTTCTCCTAATGAATCATGGCACCAAAATGGCATTTTTTTTTCTTTTTGGTCCTAACATATTTAATGCTCAGAAATTCCCCCAAAGCAGGAGCAATCTATTCTTGCTAAAAGACATCAGCACATCTTGGCAGAGAGCAAGAGAGAGATCTGTGCTTTTCCATAAGTAAAAAGGAGAGCCCTTTGGGGTTAACCTTTTCTTATTAAGAGAAGGAGGAGTGTATCTAACACCCAGTTTGCTAGTTCTTTCTGAACAAGGTGGAATAATCATTGATGTTTGTGACTACATGGAAGCAGGAGGTGAGACATTCTCACTTCTGTGCATGTCAATGTCATCCTAACTCTACTGTCTAGGATAATAAAGAAAGAGGGAGTTGGGAAGACACACAGAAAAGGAGAAAGTATGTGAACGTGCGGTAGTGGGAAGCTGAGTCAAGGAATCCCAGGCCTTAGCACTGCTCTTTGGGGTCTGGGAGAAGAGAGGGCGGTGGGTCAGCTGTGTGATTGGCTTCTCCCATTACTTTGTTCTGTAGGGTTCTGTAGGAAGCCATTACAAGTGAAGTTAAAAGACAACCCTTTTAGCTGAGATGAGCAGAATATGAAATCAGAGAGAATAAATTTTGAACTTTAACAAGAAAACATGATCTTCATCTTTGAATTCCATTTCTTTCTGGAATTTGATTAAGGGAGAAAGTTTAATTATCAGATTCAGGGTATATCTATCTGGTTGGCATTTTGTTCATTTGTTTTTATTGCAGAACCTCTGATATGCTGGGTGGACATAATTTGGCATGGGAAATAAAATGATGAACAAATTTTCAGGCTTGGGGATTGAATGACCTTGGGGTTGTATTAATTAATTAACTGTTCTGACCAATTTTTGAGCTTTATGGAGGCAGATTACATATTGTCCATCAGCAGTCTCATGAATACATAAAGATGTAGATCTTAATTCTTGGGGAGGGGCCTAATTAAGTGGAAGTGGGTCTTCCCTATAATCCTGTGATGATCTTCTCCCTGTAGGAAGTAGACACACCCCTCATTGACCAAAAGCTTAAGCTCAATGGACCAAGGTGAAAATAAGCTAGGCAATATGAGGGGTGTCTCCCTTCATGTAGGGTGATGTCCATTCATGTGATACTTCTGGCCTCTGAACTGACCACCCTGATTGGCAAATTACATAGGGAAAACATGCCCAGTCTCTCCCTCTCCCTTCCCCCTTGGGAGAAGCTTCTCTTAGGACCAACCCTTCCCTTTGTTCCTTCACATTGTAATCCTCACTCCTTAGCAGGATCAAGAACCCACAGGAAGTTCCGGGAGCCCTGCTCTGGTCCCATATTGCATGTATCAGAATGGGTAGGCATTTGGTTTGAGTCACAGCCTCCCATCACCTCCTCCCTCTTTGCACGGTCTTGGGAGACCATCTGCCTGCAGAGAGCCTGGATTCAGTTACTCTCCTCCATGCTTCCCATTTTCAAGGTGTCTACTCCTTCATATTCCTTCCAGGGAACTGCCTGTTTGGAAGCCCACTTGACCACAGACGTAAGCTCTGTTCTCCAGCCTTGCCTCTAGTAGCCATTTCCAGTAATAAGGCATTTGCTTACTCTTTGACTTATTTTTCAGGCTGAGTGGATCTCAGCACCTGGGTGGTGCTATGAACACAGGGGTCCTGATACTGTTGCCCTGACCTCAGCCTTACTATGACCATATATTTTCATGGCCATTATCTAAATCATATGCATACTCTCTGGGGAAAGGGACAGGTCAAAGAAAGTTGTCTAATAGTCTCCCAAGTGTCTATCATCATCTGCTGGTTTATAAGCTTTTAAGCAAGGTACTCACGAGGCATAAGCTGGTGGTGTGAAGGGGATATGGTCCCCATCCAGGGGAGGGGTCAATCTCCAGCGGCACTGAGACTGTTTTGGCTCAGGAGGGAGGGATTGCGGGCCCTGCTTACAAACTCTGCACTCAGTGACATCACCTTAGCTGCTTGAAATCAGCAATGATTTACACCAAAAAAAATGACAAATGCTACAAATCAGGATTTCTTTAAAAAATATTTTTTGAGATATGTCTTACCAGCAACTCACGTTCTCCATCTTAAATATCTCTACCCCACTTTCCTTATGAAAGTGTGGAAGTAAGTACCCCAAACCAGTGTGGAATTGAGGGCAGATAGTTGTGATTTTATCTAGTTAATTCATACCCTTGAACTCCAAAGGAGCTGCGGGGGAAGTCGGGCGACAGGCCCTGCTCCATAGGCCTTCGGAGAGTGTCCCCTATTTCAGCAGCTCTCTCCATCCATGTAGTCCTCTGTGCTTCACCTCTCCATGCTCACCACCTCTCTCTAGATAGTCCTCTTCCTATATGATAACAGTTGTCCAGTGACCCTCCCTCCCCATGTCTGACTCACTCGGGTCCTAGTCTACAGCTCTGTGTTAATGAATTTTCTCTCTCTCTTGGTTTGCCTTTGTTCTGAAAAGGGTGGGATCACTTGTTCATTGTGGGGAGAGAAGGTAACTGTCCTGAATTGCATATTTGCTTTCTCCACTAGTGGGGCCATAGCTGATTTTCTCCTGGACCACCTAAAGGAAAACACACTCAGCTGTTATGATTGTGTACCTTCTTCCAAAGAGAAACCAGAGCCGCCTCATTTGGTGGTACTCAGATTCAGATATTGGCAATGACATTGAGTCTAAATCTTGGCCTTCTGTTGAAGATACAATAGCATCTTTCTTGGACCATCCTTGCTACAAAGGCCCAGGTTAGCTGAATCATCAAAGGCGGAGGCTCCTTCATCAAGATGCCCTTTATATGCTTCAGTTCAGGCATTTTTGTCTTCAGGACTTGTGTTTTACTCTCATGATTTGGGGCTCACAGACAAACATGACAGTTCTTTTTCATGTTAGTGAAGAAAAACAGATATTGTAGGTTTTAAAGCTCTGACTCAGGTACTTAGGGTTAAGTTCCATTCTTAGCCCCATGAAAACAATCACCCTTAAATAATATCCTCTGCAACTTTATGTTTATAGCATTAATTTAGCTTCTGCTCAAACAACCTCTGGGAAGCTGGAGGAACCTTTAGGAAGAGAACTCCACCATAGCCCTGAACTTACTCATTTATACCGTTCTGCTAATCCAGAGAGTGCAATTAAAATACAGCTTTGACTGTAAAGTCCACTTTAGTTTATCCCTAAGAATTTTTAGGAGCCAGACACTTGCTAAACTAAGGGGATTAAATACTTACCCAATTCCAGCAGTCAAGAGGAGATTAGGAAAATCATTCTACCTTTTGATTGTTGGATCCCAACTACCCCAAGTATGTTGTTTGAGGCTGATGATTTAGTTTTGGATTTATACAATATAAAGAAACTTTTTAAAAGTAGCATTTACCTTTCCATGAGGCGGCATAGCCTAACAGGTAAGGACAGGGCCTTTGGTGTCAGTTACCTGTGTATGAATTTTGGTGCTATTACTTCCAGCTGTGTGATCTTGAGAAAATGACTTAACCTCTGTGTATTTCTATTTTCTCATCTGTAAAAGGGGGTATTTTGCCTTATAGGGTTGAATATTAAATAAGTTAATATTCATAGGGCCTTTAAAACTGTTGCTACATATAGTAAGGCTATGCAAGCATTTGCTAATTAGAATACCTTTAAAAATGACACGGGTAGAATTTGTCTGGAAATTATTTTATGTTCCTGAGCATTCTTTTTTATGCTCACAAGAAACATTGAGAGGAAATAAACATAAGATTTGGACATAAAGGCTATACAACCCTGTCTTGTCTCTGTGGTTTTGTATGGAGAGGCATGAACACATGACCTCCCTCCAAGTGATTTGCTAGCTCCCAAGGAAACCCCCCATCCTGAAGAGGATTGGAAAACTGCTTCTAGAGTCTCAGTCTAAAGCTTCCTCTCTATTTTCTGGGGGTTCTAGAAAAATAAGGTAGCCTTTAGGCCCAGATACCTATAGTCATCTCTCATCTCTCAGAAATATTAATAATATCAGGGAACTTAAAACTCCCAGCTGTTACATTCAGCAACAGAGCCAGTAAACAACATCCTTCTGACATTTAACAGATGAGGAAGCTGAGATGCCCACATGTTAGTGACTTCCTGGAGCCAGGAGAGTAATGTGCTCCAGCAGGTTCTGAGTCTCTGACCTTCCCACTTGTGCCCTCATGATCTCCCTATGCTTTGTAAACTGAACTGGAAAAGAAAAGTTGGCCTTGCCTGATGACATTGTCTTCAGGGTACAGAGGCAATGGGATGGGCACCCAGGACAGGATCCAGGAAAAGCATGAGTGGAAAACGTTAGGCTCTCAAACCTGTTTACTTGTCATTTTCCAGATGTCCTCAGCTGCTTCTTTCCTATATTTACCCTTCCAAATGAAAGAAAGTATTGTATTGATGTCGCTGAAAATAAAATCGATTCAGCTTCTTGGTTCTTTCCATCTGCCCAGGGATAGTGAGGTGTCTTGGGATTTTGCCTGTGTGTGTAACTGCTTTTTATTTATTTATTTATTTATTTAATGATTTTTTAAAAAGATTTTATTTATTTATTTGACAGAGATCACAAGCAGGCAGAGAGAGAGAGAGGGGAAGGGAAGCAGGCTCCCTGCCGAGCAGAGAGCCCGATTCCGGCTCAATCCCAGGACCCTGGGATCCTGACCTGAGCTGAAGGCAGTGGCTTTAACCCACTGAGCCACCCAGGTGCCCCGTGTAGCTGCTTTTTAAAGCATGATTCTTATAAAAAGTATTTTTCGGGGGCGCCTGGGTGGCTCAGTGGGTTAAACCTCTGCCTGCGGCTCAGGTCATGATCCCAGGGTCCTGGGATCGAGCCCCAAATTGGGCTCTCGGCGGGGAGCCTGCTCCCCACCCCCACCCCCCTGCCCCCTGTGCCTGCCTCTCTGCCTATTTGTGATCTCTCTCTCTATCAAATAAATAAATAAAATATTGAAAAAAAAGTATTTTTTGGTTGTTGCATTGCTGTTCAGAACCACTTATACACGTGCGCATGCACACACACGTGTGCACTCTTAACACTTTAATTTTTTAAAGAGATTTATTTATTTGTTTATTTATTTATTTGTTTGTTTGTTTATCAGAGAAAGAGAGAGAGAGAGAGCACAAGCAGGGTTAATGGCAGGCAGAGGGAGAAGCAGGTTCCCCAGGGGACAAGGAACTGGACTCAAGACACAATCCCAGGACCTTGGGATCATGATCTGAGCCAAAGGCAGACACTTAACCCAGTGAGCCACCCAGGCATCCCAAAACTTTAATTTTTTTTTCAAAGGCCTGCCATTCCCTATGGATAATTGGAACTCCCTGCTTTCCCACTGTTTGGAATTTTGGCGACATTGTTTTATTCTGCCCATCCAGTTTACTCTGCTTAGCTGATGTCATCCTCATTCACTTTAATCTGTATTTTTATGTTGTGTTTTTCAAAGAAAGTTGACACTGTGACTGATCAGTGGTTAGACATGAGTGCTCTATCAAGCAATGTTGTAAATTTCGATATCTGGAACTTTCTGGATGGTGAAACGCTAGATGACTGTTTTCTCTCTACAGCCTTGCTAACTGGGTAATGTGTGGTGGTTTATGGACTGCACTGGTAGACCCCCAGAGGCATCACTGGCATCAGTCAGTAGGCATTTGTGTGGCCCAACAGTGGTGACTGGGGTATCTGTTTTAATCGTTCTGTGCCTTGTCCTTACCAGTGGCTAAGTATTTTTATTATTACCTTCTCCAGAGGTCTTATGGCCTTTCCTGGAGGTAGAGAATGAGGGGAGGATCTGGCAGATGGATCTCCAGGTTCCACTTCTGCTCTGAATTGAGCCTCTTCTTCTGTTGCCTTCCTCAGCGTATTTCATCTGCAGTAAGAGTCCAGGGGTGAAAAATGTTTTGAACCAATGGTATATGGGTGAACAGCGCAGTGTTGATTCAAAAGATCAGAATAGAGCAACTGACCAGACAAGGAGAGACATTCTGGGGAAACTATGTACCTCCTGAGGTGTGTTCTTGATTTAAAAAAAAAGAAAGAGGCTTTACTAGGTGATCTAGAAACTCTTTCTCCCACTCTAACTTTGTGTGATTCACTGGGACTAACTGAAAAGCACTTCATATCAGTAGTTTACACTGCTATTAATGATATAGACAGGAACATGAGAAGGGAAGGTTGGTGGTCATAGAAGTCCAGGTTGGGGGAGAGAGGGGAAGGGAAGCACAATATATGAAACACTGAGATATGTGTGTGTGTGTGTGTGTGTGTGTGTGTGTGTAGAGAGAGAGAGAGAGAGAGAGACCTCATTAACACTATGGGCCCATTTTACAGGTGAGGAAACAAGGCCACATGACCACATGTGGCCAGAGTGGCCAAATTGCCTCATGAAATATTATTAAATTTTGTCTCAGTTTTCCTTGTTGACTAGGAATTCAAGCAAATAAAAGAATTGATGCTACAGGTTAGAATAGAATCCTAGATTCTATTCAATGTATGAAGTTTGGTGAAATGCTGGTGAAATGAAATTTCTGGGAGAAATCAGGACAATTCTTTGCCTTGACCTGCTGCAGACTTTCCCATGGGTGAGAGTGCTGAATTCCCTAAATTTTGTCCTTGGATGACTAGGCAGACCCGAGAGTCTCAAAGGCTTGCTTAATGATGATCAAGGAAAATAAATAGTGGAATCTTACTATGTTAGGGTAGGATTTTAAAAATCTGTTGAGGGACGCCTGGGTGGCTCAGTTGGTTGGGCGGCTGCCTTCGGCTCAGGTCATGATTCCAGCGTCCTGGGATCGAGTCCCACATCGGGCTCCTTGCTTGGCAGGGAGCCTGCTTCTCCCTCTGCCTCTCTGCCTGTGCTCGCTCTCTCTCTCTCTCTAACTAATAAATAAATGAAATTTAAAAATCTGTTGAGATCTGAACTTTCAATATTTGCTTCATTCAGGGAGAGAATTTCAGAATTTCCACCTTTACGTTCATCCTTCCATTTTTTCACTCATTGGGAAGAGTAACTGCTGAATGCTAGAAGCTTAGATGTGAGCTTTTAATCTTTCAAAAGGCAATTGATATACAAAACAAGATGGCACACCACTATGGAGATAACACCTATGATAATACTTAAAGGAAAATGATTCAAAATTTATCTGGCAAATCCCTGCTTCTTCTGGAAAATCACTTCCATGGAACCTCATGGGATTTATGCGAAGTAGATACTGGCCAAGTGACAGGTTCGTCTGAGTGCAAATCAAGAACTCAGGCTAACTGATTTGTGTAAGAGAAGAGACAGTTCTTTGGAAATTCTGTGATTTAGACCTTTCCTTTGTAGGAATGCTTTGTGGGAGGAAAAAAAAGTATCACTTCATATTGGTTGCACAGAACTCATTTACTTCACTTCCTTGTAGTGATTTTTCATTTTTATGACCATAAATTATTGAGGATATTCCGTGGCCCGAAGGTAAGGAGGGGTGGTCCTCAGAGAGACAGGCAAACAAGTACCCTGCTCGTTAGCGGGCACCGCCCCATTACTTTGTCTAAGGTTCCTCAGGTGGGCAGTTACCTTATAATTTCATTTTAGCAGAATGAGAGTTAAGGGACCTTGATGTGAGCGTCTGCTCCCTCCCATCATTTCATCAGAATAGCTTTCAATTTGCAGGGAGCTGCATGAGGAAAAGCAAGAAGAGTGAACCTCAATTCCTTGAAGGCAAAACACATTTTATAGACACTAAGCTGTGGAATGAGGAAAGCTGGCAAGCAAGTGGGCTCTTCATAAAGCTGCTGTGCCTGCTGTTTTGTTCAGCTCTTTGTCTTGACCACTTTTCTCTTGCTTGTGAGGAGAGGTAAAGGGCGGTGGAGAGGAAGGAGCAGTAAGCTAGATGTGGGAAGACTCAGGTTGGAATAGCGGTCTGAGCCCAGGAACTGCTCTCCAGTGTGGGCAGGGAGTCTGTGTAGTCTTTGTTATCTCACAAAGTGGTGGTGAGACAAAAATGAAAGAATGTCGGGGACAGTGTTGTTGAACGTGAATGTTCAACATTATCCATTATTACTTATTTCTCTTTTCTCTGCTTCACCCTGCCCTCGAGAGGGAGGAGTTGAGATGAAGAGGTCAAGTTTCAAGGTTGAGGTTGTTTTAGTGCTCAGTGAGACGGGTGTGGAAGTGAAGCTTTCTGTGGAATGCCTTAGTTCCACTTGGTGGGAGGTGAACTCCAGGGGAGCCCGCTCAGCTCTGTTTTTATCTTTTTGCCATTGCTTGGGTTCCACTTAGACCACAGGCACTGAGACAGTTTCATATAGAATTCAAGTGTAGTGTTTTTCCCCAAACTGCTCAATTTTTTATGGATGTGAGGTTTTTTTGGTACGAATGTTTTTATTTTCTTAGCAAATCATTACATTCTCAAATAGCAAGGATATTTGGGAGTTCTAGAGTATGTGTATAAAAGCTAAACGACCAATCCCAAACATTTTCAAAAACAAAAATAGATTCTTTGCAGGACAATGAATGTTGGCAGATCAAAGTATGGCTCTTCACACTGGTATTAGAACAAGAAAATCTTTTCCCCCACAACTGCCTAAGAAAGTCATGCACTTCAGAAAGATTTCGAAGAACTGTGACAAGTAGAGCATCGGGATGGGCCATGGAACCATAGATCATTTCTTTCTTCAGATGACCTTGTCAATACCCTGCCCATAGACCCTGGCCTTCCCCACTGTGACTCAGAGAGAGGTCCAGTGCTGCCCTAGGGTGTTTGCTGTACGCATGAGCGTGTCCTGAATCCAGCCATCCCCGTTGCATGGCAGGTTGGGAGCGCAAGACGGAGTCCCAGGAATGACCCTGAACCAAAGAGTAATGAGAACAGGTGCCATCAATTGCAGAATCTAGGTCAGGGGTATGTGGGCATGCAAGGCCACAAGTCTGTACTTTCCTGAATGTTTGAAAATGTTCATAATAACATGTTGAATGGGATGGTGGTATAGAAGACAAAACATGGGAGAATATTCACCAGATGTTGTTCTGAAAAGTGAAGTGAAGGTTGCAAAATGGTGTAGACTATGATCATAATTTTGTAAATACACACACACACACAAAGAGAGAGAGAGAGATTTATATGCCACTTTCAATACTACCTTTACCTGTATTAAAATATTTCCAGAAGGAAAAACAGCAAAAAGTTAGCAGTGGGTTGTAGGCAGTCAGAGAATTAAAAATAATTTTTTAAAAAACATTTTTTAGAACACTGAAAAAAATAAATTTAAAAAATTTTAAAATATTTCTCTGTAACTTCCAGATACTCTACAATGCATTAGTTTATATAGTCAAATTTAAAAACATATTATTTACAAATTGCGTTTTGAAGAGCATTTAATGATGGAGAGATAAAGCTATCCCTAGTTTTATAATGATATGATTACAACTGAAAAACTACCTATGTGATTTTGAGGGTCTTGAGAGAGGATTTTATTGCTGGCAACTAAGGGGAAATAGGGAACAGTCTATTGGGAGTTAAATCGTAAGTGTGATAGTGCTTAATTGCTGATCTTTGAGACACGCTTTTACGAGGAGTTTGCATTTTTTTTTTTAAATTCTTAAAGCTTTTGTATGTCCAGATTTTCCACAAGTACACTGATTATTTTTATAAACAAACAAAATATTCTCTTTTAAAGGGAGAAGGTCTACGTTCCTATTCTGCACCCAGTGCTTTTTGCGTCTGTGCTTATCCCAGAGGACTGTCATCAGTTTCAAATGTATCAGAAAACACTTTATAAATGTCGAAATAAAGAAATTATAACATCTATTAAGGTAGTTTTCCTCTGGCTTTTCAAACTCAAGAGATTGTTTTAGGCATTAAGAAGGTGAGACTCTTATTACGCATAAAATCTTCAGGTTCTACTGATCTACCTTTCATGAGACTCATTTTTCATGGACTAGGCAGAGCATAACAAGCTTCATATGTCAGTCTCTGAGTTGAAGAGTGGCAGGTCTCCAGAGCAGGGGAGAATGTTATTAATCCTGTGCACACTGGGGCTCTCTTTATTCCACACTAGGGAGAGCGGAGCGACAGCACTTGGTGGAAACCTCTGGGTCATGTGGATGGGATTTGAAGTCGCCATGCAGATGTGACTGTGAGTCTCGCTGCAAATCCCTGAGTGTGTGATGACTTGACTGCCTGATGGCAGCGTTTTCCCTCTCTCTACCCCTCATGCCTGTTCCTCACTGAGCAGGGTCCCTTTGCCTACCTACTTGGTTCTGGGCTGGCCTGAATGCTTTGACCAATCGACTATGGTACAAGAGATGTTGCAGCAGCTTCCGGGCTAGCCTTTAGGAGGACCGGCAGTTTCCGTTGCTTCGCTCACAAAGCCCAGAGTGGCATGGAAGAAGTGCAGGCTAGTTGTATGGAAAATGAGGTCACGTGTAGGAGCACGGAGCTGCCCACCACATGACTTTCTTCTACTAGAACCTTCTGTCTTTCTTCCTCTGTGATCAATAGGAACTATGAAGTCACCCAGCTCTGTTAGTGATGACAGTGGCAAGTTTCCCTTCTGTTTCGAGCATGGCACTGAGAGGAATACGTGGTTCAGGATGCCCCTTGGGCACCAGCTTTCGGCTGCATTCCCCAACCAGCCGTATCCGTGAGTGGGCTCTTGCATTCTCCATCTGTCTGGCTATTTCGTCTGCTTTCTCAGCCTAGAGGTGGAGATGGGGGGAAGAGGTTTGATCTATTGTCATCCCCACAAGCCTCAACACTTGAGGATTTTCTTACGTCTGTGTAATTAGAAAATTGCCAGGATGGAATCTAGCATGGATGCCTTGTCATTGATTTTGCATTGCAGGGAGTGGTTTACATTGTGTATAGATGTCTCCAGGTCATCGGAGTGTTCTGAAACAATTAGCCCTACCACACAAGTGCAGTCTTAGCTAGCAGGCAAAACAACATGCACATTTTATCCTTAACATTAATGGGAAAACTGCTCTGCTTCTATTAATGGAGAACAAAGTTCAGGCTTTAAGCTGTTAATATCAATAATGAGTGTTTGTAATTACATACTGTAGATAATTATAATCTCTATCATTATGCAATTAAATTTTAAAAACTTTTGAAGTGATAGGGATTTTAGGAAAGTAGTAACATCAGTGCCTGCCATTCTGTCAGGGTTTTGTTTTGTTTTGTTTGTGTAAATTACAAGGGATGGTTGAAATGTATGTAGGACAGAATTTTGTAACAAATATTATTTATTATATTATAATATCAAGTATTAATACTTATATAATTAATAAATTATGAATGAAAATACTATTAAAGATAGAACTCCATTTTAACCTTAAAAACTGAAAAATACATAAGCAAAATTTTATGTCCTATGCCTCTGAGTTGACTACAGCCACTTCAACATTGTAGAAGTGAAAAAATCCTGCTCTGTATATCAAACTAGGTGGTTTATAAATGTATGGATTTCTGTGTGAAAACGTGGAAAGATAGCAAAAGAATGGATGCATATCTTTGATTATAGCTTCTGTTCCTCTTTATCTTCTTTCATTCTGGTCCATGAGTTACTCATATTAGCCCTCCATATTCATTAACTTTCTAATTGTTTAAATCTCTGTTCATTTTCTAAATATCCTGGGAAGCTAGCCCATTTGTCTCTCCATCATTACTTATAATCCCAGCATCTCTGTGCTTGTTTCTTGAAGGTAAGTTCCTTGAACACTTTTGACAGATAATAACGATGATGCCCAAAGTATTTTGATGAGCGATAATGTGCTACCCTAAACAATCATCGTTTTATGTCTATAATCCCATTGGTATTAGGTATTGGGATTGGAGCCTTAGTAAGCTCATGTAAACTGTACAAGATCCTGCAGTTATTAAATAATGAAACTGGAATGCAAAACCTTGTTCCTCTGATTTCAAAGTCCATGTTTTTAGCCACTAAAGAATACAATCACCACAGTTTCTTGAAATTTTACTCTGGATCCTTCATGGACCATTTTCATGTGTATTTATCCTCTGAATCATCCTTGTAGGGGCCATTTTGCTTTCCCTTTAAGTAACAGAAGCTGTAATAGGCTCAGTAGATGTTTTCTCTTTCCTTTTCTACAGACAATGTACATTTCCTTGCTTCCATTTACAAGTAATCTGCGAAATAGAAATCACTTCCACTTGTACTTCTTTTTCACTTCTCATTCTTATAATAAAGGAGGTTCCTCCATCCTGCTCATAGTTAATTTCTCACCTACCCTACACCCCATACCCCCTGTAGCTCTCTCATCTGGGACTTGCTCCATTGATCAGTCTCTATCCTCTCTGTGTGCTCCTTCTCAAGAAGTTCCCAAGAAGGATTGTCTCACATTTAAATAAAACAACCCCCAAACATAAAACCTCCTTCAACCCATGTCTGTAACTGACTAATTCCCTACATTTCTGTCGCAAGCAAAGAGTTTTCTAAATTTGTGGTCTCCTTATCCCTCTGCTACATCCATTCCTCAAGCTACAATAATGAGGGTTAGCTGTCTCACCCCACCCTCACTGCCCCCCTGGAATGGTTCTTATTTATTAAATCAGATGGGCACCTTTTTGAACTTAGCTCATTTGCCCTTCAACATTATCTGGCTCTGTGTATAACCCACTCCTAAAAATTCTCTCTCCACATCTCTCTCCATTGTACAAAACATGTTTGTGGGGGTTTTCCCCCCCCATTCTCTAGATGCTTTTCTGTCTCCTCAGTAGGCTCTTTTGTTTCTACCCATCTCTTTAATGTTCGTACTACTCATTCTTTACTGCTTTTTCTCCTTCTCCCTTCTAGGTCTGTTTTCAATACACCTACCACTTTCTGTCCACGCTGCCAGGAACCTAGCTTCCAGCAATGATGCTCATGGTACTATTGGTACTATCAGTATTCCTTACTTAAATCCTTTAATGGTTTCTTTGTAAACTTAGGTGAAATTCAAACTGCTTCCCCTGGTTTAGACATCTGAGCTGGGCCAAACTAATGTTGATTGACAGAGTTATGGTTTAGAATTCCAGCAACATGGCAGGGTCCCTTGAAGCTGACTGCTTGTTGGTTTATGAAAGAATACTACTTGCTGCCGATTTAACCTGTAACCCAATTTCCTATTGTTATGAGTTTGACTAGGCTGAGTTACCTCAACAGATAGGCACCACATACAATTTAAAGAGTGTATTTCTTCTTTACATTATGGTTGAGTTGAGGCTTCCCATATGATAAGCAGTGCTCCCCTATTTGGTATTCAGGGAGCCCCCTCTCCAAGCCCTCATCACCATATGTATCCAGCTGACAGAATGATAGAGGTATGGGGAGGCCACCAAAAACTAAAATGCAAAATTTCCACTTTCATCCTCTTCACAGTAACTATCCATACTGTCATACCTAGATGAAGTGGTTAGGACATATAGTTCTATGGTTGGTACAAAGGAAAAAAAATAAAAATAATTATGAGAGATTAATGTGTGTCAGAGAGGCAAGTCAGTCAGTGGTTGTGGCTGGATGTGAGGCTCCCTCTTTTGGAAATATGGGCAGGAGGAGGTGGAAATATGGGGGTAGGGTGGCTGCCATGATCATGAGGGACAGGATATGTAAGCTTATTCTTTATCATCTTCATTCTCTCAAGAGAGAGGCTGGATGACCTCTTGTCATTCTGTAGTCAACAACACATATTGTTTGGCTTATCCTACTGCCCCCACTTTCTACTAGGCAATTGGAGGAATGAGACTTTCTATTAAAAGAAACATATCTGTGAAAGAGTCCATTAAGTAGAGCTGATTGAAATGGTCGGAACCTGTATGCTCTGCTCTCTGAAGAATTTAACTGGAACTCTGAATCCAGCCAGAGTGAAGCTCTCAAATCAGGAAATGAGCCAAAATTCTCCTGGAGATTTGCGCTCCTTCACAGTAATTGCTTCTGAATAGAGAAACACCTTCAAAATTTCCCTTGGGTATATTTATCAACAAGGACCTAGCCCTAGAAGTGGGGCTCTTGCAATCTTCCATTCTAAGACAATGAAATATTAGCATTTAATAATTATTTCTGATAACAAGAAAATACAAACCTGCCTCTTACCACAAAATTAGAGCTGCTCCCTGGAATTGTCTACCAGAAGCAAACCGTTGTGGCGGGCATCTACAGCAGAAGCGAATCCTTGTGTGATAGGAGATGAGTTACTAACCTGGTCTGCGCATGGAGCTAGTAATAGTGATCTCACCAGCTTATCATGGGGATTAAACAAGGTACCCTACAGGAGAGCATTTTGCCCAGAATAGATGTCTGATAAAGGTTAACTGCGTCCTCCTGTCCTCTCTCTTTCCCTCCCTCCTTCCTTTCCTTCTTCTCTCTCCTCTCCTCTTTCCTCCTTTCCCTTCAGTGGAGAACTAAGATTTACAGAAGAGGACCATGGAGGTCTAGAGAGAGAGAGGGGACTGACCCCAGGGACTGTGAGGGAAGGAGAGAAAAGTCACAGGGCAAAGGGCAGGTAACAAGTGAGGGGGGCAGGATTGAAAACCATAAAGAGAGCAAAGGGGGGAGAAGAAAGGAAGGAAGGAAGAAAAGAAGGGAGGGAGAAATGGAGGGAGGGAGGGAAGGACAGAACAGATTTTTCACTTAGAAGGTGTCACAAGGCCACATGGCACTGGGGAAATCTAAGGGATGAAGAGGTCAAAGAAAGACAAGGATGACAGGCCTCCCACAGTCAGTGCTGTGGATGAACCTACAGGTTCTTCCTGGCTGAGTTGGCTTCACATATTTTAGTGTCTAATGAGGAAGAGCCAGGCAGGGTCTCCCCCGAGAGCCCACCTCCACCCTGCACCTTCTTCCATATCCTTTTTTGGAAAAAACTTCTTGTTGAGGGAGTTCTTTATCATCCCCCCCCACCCCCACAGGTGTGCCTGCCATTCTTCTACTTATGTTTTGATATTCCACTTAAATGCCCTATGGTTGGTGTGACTGATTTTCACAGGTGTTCCCCACAGCATCCTGCCTGTCCTTTGGATATGCATTTATTAGCTCCGTTCATGCCCAAAGCACTTGGATCTCCCATGTTCTACGCACTGGGCCAAGGGAGGGTGTGGAAACGTGACTGATACAAGGTCTCACTCCCAAGGCCATGGCGTATACCAGGTGTTCCCCAAGCCCAGTTCGCCTTGGACAATTCCTATCAGAACACGGGGCAACTGTGTGTTTGAAATGTGTATTTCTAGGCCCTACTCACAGGTTGTCAAGTCAAGGTAAGGCTTGGTCATCTGTAATTTAAGAAGCTGTCCCAGGGAATTCTGAGGAGCAGTCAGGTGTGGGAGCTTCTTAAAAGGTGAAGGGAAGGTAAGAAATTTAGAGTACTCTCTCTGACGGGGTTTGGATTGATGGTGTTCTATGTTGCCAACCACAGCTGGGTCCAAAAACTTCAGAAGACAGTTAGGTGAGCTTACCTCTTACTGTCTTGTCTTAAGGGGGACCTTCCATTTAAGGTTCTAACATTTGGTCTGGTTAAGGTTCAACATGCAGAAAAGGTGGGTAAGCAAGACCCTGTCATCAACACAAATACTAACAGCCCAGGTGAAAAGGACACAAAGACATTAGGCTGGAGAAAATACCAATAGCCAGGTGAGAAGGACACAAAGACATCCTGGCTTTGGCTCCGGTGCCTGGAATCTAGCTGGCTTACCACTGTGACACAGAGGCTGGCACTGAGGACTGGGCTGTGGAGATAGCCTTCCACTGCCTCCTGTCTGTGGAATCCTTTCTGCCTACACCCACCTCACTTCTCTTGCTCTTGTTCCCTCCCCCTTGGAGTCGGGGTTTAGAACCCAGGCTATATCCTCTGATGTTCTGCCCCAGCCCTTTTTTACCTGGGACAGAGCCACTCTTGGCTCTGTGTGCTGCTCTGTGTGCAGCCCCATTCTTGGTGAGAGACTCTTCCTTCCAGCCACTCCTAGGAGAGAGGACTTTCTACCCCTCTGCCTTTCACTGTGTTCCACAGAAGGCTGTTCTGCCCCCATGTGACTCCTGACCACTTTGGGGGGCTGAGAAACTCTGTGTGAGGCCCCTTTCATTTCTCTGCAATGGGAAGCACTCCTTGGTGGGTTCCCAGAGGAGCAGAGAGCTCTCGAAAGCCAGCCAGCCAGAATAAGAAGATTTTAAGTAGAATGGGCCATGGAAGCATTAAAAGTGATTTCTCTTCCTTTGGGGAGGGAGATGCCACTTCAGAGTACTGGAGTAGAAAACTCTGCTTTAAAATCCTGAAGTTGAAATCCCTCTTCCTGAGGTGAGACTAACTTGGACATGTCTAGAGTCAAAGATGAACATCCCCCCCACAGGAGATGGTAAGATGTATAAAACAAAATACATCAATGCGAAAGGAAAACCCGTTTTCCTCAGAGATTTAATATAGATTGTTTAAATGTTGGCCACAAAGGAATACCAGGATCCCAGAACGTTACAGAGTCTCAAGAGCCAAACATCTACAAGACCAGAGACAACCATATCTCTTTGAAATACACTGGGCAAGAGGGTTTGATAAACCAGGTTAGGCAGCCGTGAACTGCCTTCGGGACAGTGCTAGTGCCTTTGTGACCGGTGGGTGGGTCGAGCCAAACCTCTTGTTTTAGGAAACCTTGTCTGTTTCCCTCTACCATTCTGAGAAAGAAGGGAAAAAAGATGAAAACATTGGCAAACATATTAGTTTTGTAGGGCGACTGTGACAAATGACCACAAACTGGGTGGCTTAAAACAACACGAATTTATCTTCTCATAGATTTGGATGTCAGAGTCCAAGATCAAGGTGTCAGCAGGATCATGCTCTCTCTGAAAAATATAGAAGAGTATCCTCCTTTCTTCTTTCAGCTTCTGACTTAGAGCAATGTGCATGTATTCGCTCAAACCTTGTGGTCTTTATGTATTTTCCTCTTGTCTTTTCTTGTCTCCTCTTGTCTTGTTAGAATGAGGTCATGGGGTTTGGGGCCCATCTTAATCCAGGATGATTTTATCTGGAGATTCTTAGCTTGATTATATCTGCAAAGACCCTTTCATCCCCAGCAAAGTCACATTCACAGGATATGATGGACATATCTTTGGGAGGATCATCACTGAACCCACTACAGCAACCTTTGAGGAAATGTCCCCTAAGACAACACTGAAGCTAGAAACTGAGGCCTTCTTTGTAAGATGGTGCAACTCACAAATGGACTCTGGGTGCTGCCGCTGGTCTAGGTGGTCCCTGGCCCCCTTCCTCACCTGTGTCAGGTCATCGAGTTCACCAAACCCCTTCTTACCTTCGAATCTTTGCACTTTTTGCAAGGAAAATGCTCAACTACATCATATCTAATGACTACCTCTTCCCAGACAGACCTTTGCTGTTCATCCTATGATTTTTTTATAAAAGATTTTATTTATTTATTTGACAGAGAGAGAGAGAGCACGAGTGAGCAGGCACAAGCAGGAGGAGTGGCAGAGAGAGAGAGAGAGAGGGAGAAGCAGACTTCCTGCAGAGCAGAGATTCCAACGTGGGGCTCGATCCCATGACCCTGGGATCATGACCTGAGCTGAAGGCAGACACTTAACTGACTGAGCCACCCAGGTGCCCCCACCCTGTTATTTTTTTTTTTATCACAACTGCTGCTTGTTTCCTTTAGAGCACTGACCACAATTTTCAATTATTTACTTGACTCTTTTCTCTCTTTCCCATTAAATTGAGGTGACAAGAAGGCAAGAAACAGGTCTACCCTGTTTACTCTACATAGCCAACACCAGACACAGTTTCAGGTGCTCAAAAAGTAATAGTTGAGGGGTAAGAATGGAATGCATTCAACGAATTAGCACATGACATCATTCCCCTCCTTGTCTGCACTCCTTCCATCCTTTCTTGGACTTGATCTTCCCAAGTGGTTATCCAAAACTTGATTCTTATTCTTACCTAATCCCTGTTAGGATGGTAACTGATAGCGGTCCTTATGCGTCTGCTTTTCTGGCTTACACCTGTGTCTCTCTGAATTCTGCTGGAGTTGAGAACAACTAAGCACTTGTTTGGTCACACCATGTTTCTTGGCTGTAGTGTTTTGTGGTCATGACAATTTTCTCCAAGGAAGGGCATGAGGAATAAGGGGGAGAAGAGATCATTGCTACAAGAGCAACCGCCAAGGCTTTGAAGTACAGAGGTAAATATCGGTGAGCCTCTAGCCAGCTCCCGTGTGCACAATTGGCTTCTGAATTTTTCCTGCTAGAATGACAGCACCCCATGTAGGCTTAGGCTATAATACATTTCCACATGTTTATGAAGATTCCTTTATCAAAGCTTTCTTCTTCATTGTCTTTATAGAAATGATACAATCATTGCAAAAATTCAATCATTCTGAAAATGTATAAGGATGAGAATTAACAAAAAAAGCCAAAGTCACCCAAATTCTACCATTGAGTTCGTATAACGAACATCAGATGGGCGCCATTCCAGGCAGGATCTATGGAAGGATGTGGAAGGATGAGGAAGGATCTGTGGTTGGATAAACAGTCTGAGCAATAGTTTTCTTAACAATAGGATGATACTTCACATAATATAATATTTTTGGTAAGAAGGTATTAAATTTAAGTTTTACATGAATTAAACAAGGAAAAAAATCTGACTTGAAATTGAAACATTTGCTGAATTTCAGTTATTTTTTTTTAACAAAATAAAGAGTAGATTCTAGAATGTTTTTCTAAAAGTGAGGGAAATTATTTAGAGTGACATTAGGGGCACCTGAGTGCTTCAGTAGGTTAAGTCTCAGACTCTGGATTTTGGCTCAGGTCATGATCTAAGGGTCATGAGATCGAGTCCCACATCTGGCTCTGTGCTGAGTTGGAACCTGCTTGAGATTTTCTCTTTCTTTCTTTCTCCCTCTGCCCCTCCCCCTCACTTGTGCTCTCTTGCTCCTTAAAAAAAATAAAATAAAGTGACAATAAAAACTATTACAGTTATTTACTCTTCAGTCTATATTTAAATGAAACCATGCTTTCTACCAGAATGTTTCCATTCTACCTGAATGTTTCCAGTTTCTTTATTTGGACCTGTAAGGGACTATATTCCTTGAGACTTACAAGACTGTTTGCTTTAATTTTTTTCATACACAATTAAGATTTATCACCCTTAAGCTGTTCTAAGTTACACATACCAAGAAGCCACCTCTTTCCCAAACAACTCCCTGTTGAAATCCTTCCCCCTCATCCCCCAATCTGTATCAATTGCTCTCTACCCATCCATGAAACTGTTACTTTGGAAGCTTTCTTTTATTACATTCCAATTTCAGATTCACTGTTTTTGAATATACCATGTCTTTCTCTTACTTACTTATTTTTTTATTTTGCTAGAGCATATTTTCAACCAACTCCCCAGTAATACATGGGGAAGAAAAGCATTTTTGAGTCACTTCATATATGAAAGAGCTTTTTTTTTAGTTTGTTTGTTTGAATGATAGTTTGGCTAGGGTTGGAATCCATTGTTCTGCGTTCTCAGTGGGCTATTTTATCTAAAGACACTACCTAGAGACACTTTTCCTCTCGGGATATTCTTTTGCATTATTACTTGGAAATTAACTCACTGGTTGTTCTTTATTTCCACTGAGGTCTATTTACATACAGTTTGGTGAACTTTATATACACTCACACAACACTACGCAAAACAAGATATAGAATATGTATGTCTGTCACCCCCAAAGTTCCGGGGCCAACCCCTGCCCACGCTTGCTAGAAGCAGCCACTTTTTGATTTCTAATACCATGGAACAGTTTTGCTTATTGTAGTACCTTATTTAAATGAAATCACACAGGATGTACTCCTATACCTAGCTCCTTTTGCAAAGCATGTTTTCGAGATTCATTCACAATTATTGCATATTTCAGTAGTATATTTCCATTTATTGTTCAGTGATATTTCTTTTTCTTAAGATTTTATTTATTTATTTAGGTGAGTGGTGGGGAGTAGGAGGGGAAGGGAGAGAGCATTCTAAGCAGGCTCTGTACCCGGCACAGAGCCTGACGGAGTTCTCAATCTGTTGACCCTGAGATCATGACCTGAGCTGAAATCAAGTCTAAGGCTTAACTGATTGAGCTACCCAGGAACCCCTGTTGAGTAATATGTCATTGTATGAATGTATCTCAATTTGTTTATTCCATTTTCTACAGATTAGCTTTTGGGTTGTTTCCAATTCCAGAATATTGTGAATTAAAATGATATTCCATTATTTTATTATTCAGCCACAATAAGAAGCAGAAAATCTTGCCATTTACAACAGTATAGGTGGACCTTGGAGGCATTATGATGGGTGAAATAAGTCAGAAAGAAAAAGACAAGTACTATGTGATCACATTTATGTGTAGAATATAACAAAAAAAAAGAGAGAGAGAGAGAGGAGAGGGAGGAAGGGAGGGAGGGAGAGGAAGGAAGGAAGGAAGGAAGGAAGGAAGGAAGGAGGGAAGGAAGAAAAAGAGAAAGACCTGACCTCATACATAGAGCAGATTGGTGGTTGCCAGAGAAGGGAGTGGGAGCGGGTTGGGTAAAACGGGTGAAGATAGTCAAAAGGCACAAACTTCCAGGTACAAAACAAGTCATGAAGCTATAATGTGCAGCATGGTGCCCATGGTTTATAATAGTGTACTGCCTATTTGAAAGTTGCTAAAAGAATAGATCTTAGGGATGCCTGGGTGGCTCAGTTGGTTAAGCAGCTGCCTTCAGCTCAGGTCATGATCCCAGCATCCTGGGATCGAGTCCCACATCAGACTCCTTGCTTGGCAAGGAGCCTGCTTCTCCCTCTGCCTCTGCCTGCCACTCTGTCTGCCTGTGCTCTCTCTCTCTCTAGCAAATAAATAAATAAAATCTTAAAAAAAAAAAGAATAGATCTTAAAAGTTCTCATCACAAGAAAAATAGTTGTGTGTTGATGAACATTAAGTCGACTCATTGTGATCACTTCACGGCACAAATATCAAATCACTATGTTGTACACCTGAAATGAATATAAGGGTGTATATCAATTACATCTCAATTTTAAAGAAGGAAAGCAAATAAAAATTTTAAAATTTCTCGAATATACCAACTATGCATATGTTCATGTTTAGAAAATGAACTTCAAAATTCATAAAACAACAGAAACAACAAAAACCCTGCTAGGAATATTCTTATAAAAACGGTTTTTTTTGTACACAGTTGTTTTTATCTCTGTTAAGCAATTCCTAGGAGTGAGTTGCCCAGTCATAGAGTAGATGTAAAGATAACTTTATTAGAAACTTCCAAATTCTTTTGTAATATTATTATCATTTTACACTCCCACCAGCAATATGGTAGATCTCCAGTATTTGCTTGTCTTTGCTAACCTTGGACAGTCAGTTTTTAGTGTAGTCATTGTAGTGGGTATACAGTCAGACCTACTGTGGTTTTTTTTTTAATTTTTAAAAAAGATTTTATTTATTTATTTGTTAGAGAGAGAGAGAGCACAGGCAGACAGAGAGGCAGGCAGAGGCAGAGGGAGAAGCAGGCTCCCTGCCGAGCAAGGAGCCCGATGTGGGACTTGATCCCAAGACGCTCATAACCTGAGCTGAAGGGAGCTACTTAACCAGCTGAGCCACCCAGGCGTCCCAGACCTACTGTGGTTTTAATGTGCATTTCTGCAGTGATGAAATTGAGCATATTTTTTATGAGCTCAGCATTGGTCATTTAGGTAGCTTCTTTTGTAACATATCTGGTTAAATTTTTGCCTATTTAAAAATCCTTTTAAACTTTTTTTTCTTTCGGCAGGTATGAGATTTTTAAGCTAAATATATTCTAGTCACAAATCCTTTCCCAGATATATGTATTTGGAATATTTTCTCCCTGGGTTTCACTGTCTTTTTGATTGCTAATAATACTTTTTTTAAAGCAAATTTACTGAGGTATAATTTTCATCAATAGACTGTACATATTTAAAATGAGCATACTGGTAAGTTTTAACAATCCATGCACACCCAAAAAACACCACTACAATGTAGATAATATACCTGTTACCCCACAAATTTCTTTGTGCCCTCTTGGAATGCATCCCTTCAGGCAACTCTATTCCTCAGGAAACCTTTTATCTATTTCTGTGATTATAGATTAGTTTTCATTTCTTACAATCTTATACAAATAGAATTGTAAGGCATGAAAAATTTTTGTCTGTTTATTTCATTCAAGTTAATTATTTTAAGATTCATTGATGTTATTGTACATGTCAATAATTCATTCAGTTTTACTACTAAGTAGTATTCTATTATATAGATGCACTGCATTTTGTTTACTGTTCACCTTTCATGGACATTTGTTTACAGTTTGGGCTATTACAAATAAGACTATTGTGTACACTCATAAAATTCTTTGCATGAGTATATACTTTCTTTTCTTTTAGGAAAACACCTAGAAGTGGAATGAGAAGTCCAGCTACTTCACATTCTTATCAAGGCTTGATACAGTGAATCTTTTTAATTTCAGTCATTCTAGTAAGTATATAGTAGTATGTGATTATGATTTTAATTTGCATTTCCCTCGTGACTAATGACACTGAGCATCTTTTCTTTCCTTCCTGACTTCTTTCCCCCCTCCTTCTTTCTCTCTTTTTCTTTCTTTTTTTGCATATTGTTCTTCAGTTGTCCCAGAACAATTTGTCAAAGAAGCAAATGGCTTTGGCACCTTTGTCAGAACTTTTTGGACACTCTTCTTTTCTCTTGCTTGATTTATCTATCGTGACTCTATACCAAACTGTCTTGATTGCTCTAACGTTATAAAGTCTTGATGTTAGATAATGTATGTTCTCCAACTTTGTTCTTTTAAAGGTTGTAGAGATGTTCCATGTCCTTCCTTTGTATTTCCAAGTGAATTTCATATTTGGATAGTGAATCTCTACAAAATTCCTATTGGGATTTTGAGTGGGATTGCAGTAAATACATAGATTTGGAGAAAAGACATCTTAAAAATATTGGGCATTCTGATCTGTGAACATGGCATCTCTCTCCATCTGTTAAGATCTTCTTTAATTTCTCCAAGCAACATTTTGTAGTTTTTCTGCAAACCTGTCTTTCACAATTTTTATCATATATGTCTGTAAGAAATTTAGGTGTCGATGTTTTTGTTAAATGATATTATTTTTTTTAAGATTTTATTTATTTATTAGTGAGAGAGAGAGAGCGAGCACAGGCAGACAGAGAGGCAGGCAGAGGCAGAGGGAGGAGCAGGCTCCCTGCTGAGCAAGGAGCCCAATGTGGGACTCGATCCCAGGACGCTGGGATCATGACCTGAGCCGAAGGCAGCCGCTTAACCAACTGAGCCACCCAGGCGTCCCTAAATGATATTATTTTAATTCAGCTTTCAATCATTCATTGGTAGGATTTAGGAATATGATTGATTTCTGATATAGTTCTTATATTCTGCAACTTGCTGAAATTTCTTATTGATTCTAGTAGCTTTTATTATAGTTTCCATAGAATTTTCTTTGTAGGGCAATGTCTTCTACGAATAAGACAGTTTTAATTTTCTCTTTCCAATCTGGATGACTTTTACATCATTTTCTTGCACTTTTGAATTGCGAAAGCCTCCAAAGCAATATTAAATAGAAGTTCCGGTAATGGAATCCTTTTTTTGTTAATACTCTTTGGAGGAAAATACTTAGTTTTTCACCATAAAGTGTGATATTAGTTGAAGTTTTTCATAGATGCTCTTAATAAGGTTGAAGAAATTCCCTTCCATTTCCACTTTGCTGAGAGTTTTAAGCAGGAATGGATGTTGAATTTTGTATAATGCTTTTTCTGTATCTATCAAGTTGATAATATTTTTCTTTTTTTATTCTTTTAACATAACGCATTACATTAATGGATTTTCAAATGTTAAACCAATCTTGTATTCCTGGAACAAAACTGACTAGATTATGATCTATTATCATATTTATATATTCTTAGATTCAATTTGCTAATTTTTAAATGACTTTCTTGCATCTATGCTTATGATTGATGTTAACCCATAATTTTCATTTTATGTATTTGGTTTTGGTATTAGAGTAAGGCTGGACTTACAGAATGAGGCATCTTCTATTTTTTGGAAGAGTTTGTGCTATTTCTTTGTTACATGTTTGAAGGGATTCATCAGGGAAGACTCTGGCACCTAGAGATTTTGTGGGAAAATTTCAGTACAATCTCGTATAAGACTGCTAAAAATGGACTTATTTCCCTTCTTTCCAATCTTATGGGGAAAATATTCAGTCTTTATACATAAAGCATGGTATTTGCTGGAGTCTTTTGTTTTTCATAGATTCTTTTTATTGTAATCGAGAAAGTTTTATTTGTTTTCTTTCTTTCTCTCTTTCTTTTTCTCTTTCTCTCTCTTTCTTTCTTTCTTCCTCTCTCTCCCTCTCTCTCTCTCTCTCTTTCTTTCTTAGAGAGGAGTTTGGGAGGGGTAGAAGGAGAAGAAGAAAGAGAATTTTAAGCAGGTTCCATAGCCAGTGTAAAGCCCAGTGCAGGGCTTGATCTCACAACCCAGAGATCATGAACTCAGCCGAAATCAAGACTCAGACACTTAACTGTCTGAGCCATCCAGGTCCCCCAAGAAAGTTTTATTCTCTAAGTAGTTTGCTGAAGTCTTTATCATGAATGTCAGGTTTTGTCAAGTGCTTTTTCTATAGGTTTTAAGATACCATGATTTTTTTCCTTTATTCTGTTCTTTATAGAAATTGTACTAATTGGTTTTTAAAATATTGAACTAACTTAACTTTCCTGAGATAGATCCCAATTCCTCATGATGTATTATATTCTTCATATACTTCTATGTTAGATTTTCTAGTTAGGTTTAGAAATTTTGATTCCATGTTCCTTGAGGATATTGATCCTCAATCCTTTTTGTTGTACTTTTATTTCTCTGTTTCAGTGTCAGATTCATGTTAGCCCCTTCAAGTAAATTGAGAAATGTTCCTTACTCCAACATTTTCTGAGTTTGTTTTAGGTAATTGGGTGGGAGCTAACTGCTACAATTTTAGTGTCTTTATTCTGTAGCTGCTCAATTTCCTGAGGCAAAAACACAATTTCTTTTTTTTTAAGATCAAACACATAAATGACTAGTTTACATGAATTTTTCTATACAGCCTTACAGGAGTATTGACAGTTACATGCGCAGAAAGTGAATATCCCCATTTGCACATCTCACACTCGTGTTTTTACCTGGCATTTCCCAGTCCTGTGCTTCTCTGTACTTCTAGAGGCAGAATAATATCTCTGTGGGTTTATCTTGCATCTACAAATGTGAGTTTATAGACTCTACACCATCAGTTGTGACTCTTTTATTGTTTCTTTTCTTTTTTAAAGAAAATATTTTATTTATTTATTTGACAGACAGAGATCACATGTAGGCAGAGAGGCAGGCAGAGACAGAGAGAGGGGGAAGCAGTAAGCTGAAAGCCCGATGCAGGGCTCGATCCCAGGACCCTGGGATCATGACCTGAGTTGAAGACAGAAGTTTTAACCCACTGAGACACCCATGTGCCCCATTCAGTTTCTTTCTACCAAAAATTCATTGGTGTTTCTTTCCTCAGATGACTCCTAACTCTAGTCTGTTATTCAACATCAACTCATACTTTAAAATTTCTTTGCTTTTGTATAAATGTTGTCTTTGAGGCATGAAGAAGATTGTATTTTCCTACAGTAGCTGCAACAGTATCTCCCAGCCCATGTGCTCTTCTGCAGGGTGATCTTGCCATTCTCTCCTTAAGAGCTGGTATGTAATTCCCTTCCCTTTCAATATGACCTGGCCTTAGTCACTCATTCCTAACCCAAAGAATAACAGATAGCATAACAGATAGAGCGTTAGTTACAAGGCTAGTTCATAAGAAGCAAGGCTGCTTTTGCTATGGTTTCTTGGAGACCTCGCTCTCTAGATGCTCCTTCTCAAGACTCTCCCACTTTGAATCTGTCCATCTGCACTGAGAAACCCAAGACCCATGGAGAGGTCATGTATAGATGTTCTGCTCATTAGTCCCAGCTAGCCTAGTCTCCTAGTCATCCCAGCCTCAATAAGAGACACATTCATGAGGAAGCCCTCAGATGATACCAGCCATTCAGCAATTTCATTAGTAAGCAGCCATTCAAGACTTGATTACCCCCAAATATTGGGCATCAGAAAAAAGTCACTTGCGCTGCTTCATATCTGAATTTCTGACTCACAGAGCCCATGAACATAATAAAATTGTTGCCATTCAATGCTGTAATTTTTGGGGTGGTTTGTAACACAGTGATTGAACAGTGGAATGAAGGGAGAAAAGGCTATCTGTACTTACTTTATCCTTTTGATCCAGGAGACTCACGAGAGCCTTTCCAATCATGACAGTTGCCCCAAAGCAAGATATTTGGAATCGGGACATAGCCATCTTCCATGAAATGGGAACTAGATTGGGAGTCTCTGGTTTTAGCTCTGATTCTAACTGGCTTGTTGAACCTGAGCAAGTCAATTCCTCAATTTGACTCAAAGTCTTCATCTAAAAGTTCAGATCACTGGATCATGTGTTATACATCTTTTGTTGGCCTTTCTAGGTATGCCTTCAGCCTCTACACTCTGCTCCTTTTCCTAAAAGATTGACTTGTATAGATCTCTTGGTTTTCTGATTCCCAGTTGGGTTTGGCCTATGGGGAGCCCTGGCAGGAGATTGGAGAAAGGGAAGAGAGTGAAGTTACATGTTTATTTTCTCAGCCCCCTCCCTGTACTACTTATTAAGTTGGCCACATCCGTCAATTGAGTTCAAATTACCAAGTTGGCAGTCCCCATATAAGCCTTCTTTAACATTCAAGTCCCCTTATTTCTTCGGGCTTAGGGGTAGTAAATGCATCTCACTAACTCCTAGGTGCTGCATCATCCTTCATCATTTCCCTGCATATTTGCCATGCCTTTGCAATTAGTGCCTTTTAAAAACTCTGCTGGAATTATCCTATTTTAGACATGCCATCTGTTTCTCTCAATGAACTTAACTGATATATTTCAAATGATCTTTGGTATTCCTACTATATATAACATTTTATAATTCTACGAAGAGTCTTTTACCAGGCTTGGTTCTTTATCATTGCTGAACGATTTTAACAAGAACTGCAATACTCCTGAACAGATATATAGAATACCTTTTCTATAAGCCAGTGCCTACATGGCCTGAAAATGCAATAGTCATTCATTTTCTTCATTTATGGGTTTTTTTAAAAAGGACCTAGAATTGACTTTTTCTATGTTGCTCCAACGGAAGTTTAGTTTTTTGACAAAGAGAAGATTCACATAATAGGCAAAGGTAAAATTGATTGTATTAGTGTCTGTCATTGTCAAAGATAATGCCCTGTAAATGGTAGTGTGGTTGAAAGAGTGTGTTGCCCATCTGTCCTTTTACTGATATCTATAAACAAAATGAAGCTTTGGTTGCTTTGAAATTGCAAGTACTATTTGCAGTATAATTTCAGTTCATGATTCTGAATGTGCATTCCTCTTAAAATCTTTGTTAAGGAGACACCTGGGTGGCTCAGTGGGTTAAAGCCTCTGCCTTAGGCTCAGGTCATGATCCCAGGATCCTGGGATCGAGCCCCAGCATCGGGCTCTCTGCTCAGAAGGGAGCCTGCTTCCTCTTCTCTCTCTCTCTCTGTCTGCCTCTCTGCCTACTTGTGATCTCTATCTGTCAAATAAATAAAACCTTTTAAAAAAAATCTTTGTTAAGAAAGAGAGGCCATTTATACAAACATATTAAAATCAAGTGTAAAGTCCCAGAATGTTCAATTTTAGGGTTCTCCTTGTGTTGGGATTATATTTAATTGATAATTATTTGAAATAAGTTAATCATATATGAAAGCATAGAAATCTTTTTTTGGTAGATATGTAGTTGGATGGTAAAACTTGATTAAAAACAAGGAGTATTTATTTAAAATAAATATATATATATATATATAATATTAAAATAAGGAATATAGTCAATATGAAAGTAGTGTTCTCTATCCTTGACGCATTCAATAATCTGTCCCTGTGTTAAGGTACTGCTTGTTCTCACAGAGATCAAGTTCTTAAGAGAGCAGGTGTTTTCATCTAATGGTTTATATAGCACGGAAATTTCTCTTTGTCTCAAAATACAAATTAATAAAAAATAATTAGAATTCAGGGCTCCTGGGTGGCTCACTTGGTTAAGCCTCTGCCTTCAGCTCAGGTCATGATCCCTGGGGTCCTGAAATCGAGTCCTGTGTTGGGCTCCTGCACAGTGGGGAGTCTTTTCCTCCCTCTCCCTCTGATCCTCCCCCTACTCATGCTTGCTCTCTCTCTCTCTCACTTTTTCTCAAATAAATAAATAAAATCTTTTAAAAAATAATCAGAATTTTAATTCACTTTTTAAAATATTTTATTTATTTATTTGACAGACAGGGATCACAAGTAGGCAGAGAGGCAGGCAGAGAGAGAGAGATGGAGGAAGCAGGCTCTCTGCAGAGCAGAAAGCCCAATGCGGGGCTTGATCCCAGGACCCTGGGATCATGACCTGAGCTGAAGGCAGAGGCTTTAACCCACTGAGCCACCCAGGCGCCCCCAGAATTTAAATTCTTAAAGACATTTTCCAGGCTGTGAAAAATCAAATAGGGACTATTAGGCAAGATTATTAAAAATTATAATTGTAAGGCTTCACTTAGTATATATTTACATCAAAGATCTTATCCTATAAGCAGAGAGTGAGTCCTATTAATTGTTGTAGGCCACAAAGAAAACCTTGGTAGCTGCTTCAAAGTCAAAAGCATAAAGTTATCATTTGACCACAATACAATTAGGCCAGTATTTTAACCATATAGAAAATTTAAAGTGGTTCTCTTAAGCAGGCAATGATACAATATAACAAAATATCATCAAAAAATTCGTTTTAATGATGATAAAAATCATAATTGGAAATAAAAACATTAACTGTGTCTTAACTCAAAAAGCTAACAACCAATTAAAGTTAAGGAAAGAAAAAATAAATAATACATGATATGGTAGATATTAATAAATTGAAAAATAGAAACAAAGAGTAGAATCAGTAAATATATATTGCAGCTGTATTATTGAAAATAATACTATGAAAATGCACTTTAAGAAAGTTTATTGATTATTAAGCTAAAAAAAGATAAAGCAGTAATATACCATGATGGAGATTTTAAAAAGAAATAAATATATTGTCAAGCACAGGGCTTTAAAAAGTTAATAGGAGCCGGTTACAGAGAGATCTATGAAGCAAATTTGAAAATTTGGATTAAAGTAATAATGTTCTGAAAACACAAATTACTGGGACGCCTGGGTGGCTCAATTTGTTAAGCGGCTGCCTTCGGCTCAGATCATGATCCCAGCGTCCTTGGATCGAGTCCCGCATCCGGCTCCTTGCTCTGCGGGGAGCCTGCTTCTCCCTCTCCCTCTGCCTCTGCCTGCCACTCTGTCTGCCTGTGCTCGCTCCTGCTCTCTCTCTGACAAATAAGTAAATAAAATCTTAAAAAAAAAAAAACACAAAAAAACACAAATTACTAAAGTTTATTTAGAAGTAGAAGTTATTTAAAAGTAGACTGAAAATTACGAAAGGAATTACAAGTGTTGTCAATTCCAACCCTAAAATGTTCAGGTATCCATACGTAATGTATGCAGAAGCACATACACAGATACACACCCAGAAAGCTGGTAGTTATGCACAGAGATATTTCTGACAACATGATGGAAAATTAGCTTTCAGTTTTATACTCTCTGAATATTTTTCCTGTCCATGTATTTCTATAAAAAACAAACTTGCAAAACAGAAATTTCTCAAATTGGGGTTCTTTGGATCCTGGGAAATACTTAGATGCATTTTTTGTGGAATGGTTTATCCTTTATGATATTAATTTTAATGCATTTATTAAATTTTTTATTTGGTGCAATTTTTGTATAGTTTAAAATTTTTTAATGTGTATAAAAGTAAATAATAAAAAAGTAGTTCCTCTATACATTTCTCTTCACTTTCATATCAATTCCTAATGGTTCAGATGGTCATTTCAGAATTTCATTATGCATATACAAATTATTACAAATAGAAATTCTCTCTCTTTCCTTTTCTTTGCACATATTATACACAGTGTATATCACCTGGTTTCTTCTCCATATTTCTCATGGAGATATTTCTATACAGTGCATAGAAAGAGTCCTTAAGTTTTTAAAATAAAACTGAATAGTATGCTAAAGTATGAAGTTACAGTAATTTTAAGAGTAGTGTCCAATACAGGAACACATCGGATCACTTAAGTCTGGACTTGGCATACATATTTTAGATCTAGGTTAACATATCCACTATGTACCCTCCACTTTTTCCCTGCCCAAGGAACAGTCAAATTGGTATCCTTAGGGACCTGACAACTCTATCCTTACCTCAGACCCTCTTCTTTAGAGAATAGGAATGTACCCACAACTATGACTAGCAGAACTGGAAGATATAAAGTTTTTCCATAAATAAAGTAAAACAACATGACAGATTCATATACAAGAAAGAAATACTGGTTTTTAACCACATGTTGAAATCTGAACCAAGAGGCAGAGTTCATGAGAAAGTCATAAAAACTGACCATGTATTAGACCACAGATGAAACATCAACTAAGTCCTCAGAGTAGAAAGTTACAGACAATATTCTCTGGTCACAATTCAACAAAACTAGAAATTAAATATTGAAATAGAAAAAAAGTCAAATAATCCTGGAAATCTAAGGTAACACTTAGAAATCAAAATAATGGGGGTGCCTGGGTGGCTCAGTCATTAATCAACTGCCTTCGGCTCAGGTCATGATTCCAGGGTCCTGGGATCGAGCCCCGCATCTGGCTCCCTGCTCAGAGGGAGCCTGCTTCTCCCTCTCTCACTCCCCCTGCTTGTGTTCCCTCTCTTGCTATGTCTCTCTGTCAAATAAATAAATTAAATCTTTAAAAAAAAAAAGAAATCAAAATAATGCATCTGAAAATAGAAATACTTTTATTGATAGTTTCCTTTGCTGTGGTTACATTTCTAAGAAAATATAAATTAGTACATTGACTTTATAAGATGTAGAAATAATCTGAAACAGACTAATTGCCACAGAAGAAGTTCAAAATGTTATTGAGCTACCTCTAAACAAAAAGTACCAGGTTCAAAAGAGACACTTGATGTCATAAAACAAACTGAGGGGGGTGGGGGGAAGAGGGGGTGGGTGAGGGTGGTGGGGTTACATCATATGTTTAAATAAAGCTTAAATAAAGTAAAAAAAAAAAAAAAAAGTACCAGGTTCAAATGTTTCACAAGGGAATTCTACCAAATCATTAAGGAACTTATCATTTAAAGCCATATAAAATATTCTAATCCAGAGCATAAAAAAAGAAAGTTTCTAAATTCTAAAGCATGCATAAATACTATTTTAAAATCCTATGAAGATAAAAATTACAAGTTAGTTACAATTATACATGTCCTTTTAAAAATCTGTAAGTAGGGGGGCACCTAGGTAGTTCAGTGGGTTAAGCCTCTGCCTTTGGCTCAGGTCATGATCTCAGGGTCCTGGGATCTAGCCCTGCATCATGCTCTCTGCTCCGCAGGGAGCCTGCTTCCTCCTCTCTCTCTCTGCCTGCCTCTCTGCCTACTTGTGATCTCTGTCTGTCAAATAAATAATAAATAAATAAAAATCTATAAGTAGGGGCACCTGGGTGGCTCAGTCATTAAGCATCTGCCTTCAGCTCAGGTCATGATCCCAGGGTCCTGGGATCGAGCCCCTGCATCAGGCTCTGTGCTCAGCAGGAAGCCTGCTTCTTCCTCTCTCACTCCTCCTGGTTTGTTCCCTTTCTCGCTATGTCTCTCTGTCAAATAATGAATAAAACCTTTAAAAAAATAAAATAAGTTAAAAATCTGCAAGTAGATTATTAGCTAAGGAAATGTACTTCATGTACTACATGTACTACAAATTTAGAACTTCAAAGGAATTAAAGCAGGACCAAGGAGATACAATTTCAGAAATATAAGAATTAATTAATATTAAATACTTGTTAATAATCAAAAGGGAAAAAAATTTCTTTTTTGTGGTTGAATAATATTCCAGTGTGGTGTGTGCTGTGGTGTGTGTGTGTGAGATGTGTGTGTGTGTGTGTGTGTGTGAGACATCTTCTTTATCCGGTCATCTAACTAATATAACATCACATGTTAACTATACTGAAATTAAAATAAAAACAAAAGGGAAAAATCACAATATTATCCCTATTAATTTTGAAAATGTTTTTCATATAATTCACCTTTTCTTGAACAATAATTAATAATAATAATAATAATAATAATATAAATTATCCATTCATTCCTCAGCACAGTCCTATGCCATAACATTACGAAATGTTTCCCTTAACTAGCCACTTTTCACCATATCCAATGCTAATGCTCTGCCTCTCTATCCTTATTTCCTTGGTGCACTGCTAGAACCTCTTTCCTGGTTTTTGCATATCTCTTGCCCCTGGAATCCATTGTTATGTACCAGAGTATATTTTGTGAAATATAAATAAGATAGTTTTGCTCCTCAATTTGAAAATTCTTTGATGGTTTTCCTTGATGCTCAACATAAAATTCATGTCCCTGAGTGTGGCCTATAAGCCCTATGTGGTATTGTTCTTGCCAGACAGACGTTACCTCGTACCGCTTCCCCATAGCTCCCTCGTGCTCCTGGCCATCATGGCTGCCCTGATCTTCCTGGAACACAGTTCAAGCACATTTCAGCTTTAGAGCTTTTATATTCATAGGGAATTCTTCTCCCTGAAATATTTTTTATCAGTCAATTTCTCCTCAGGTATTGCTCTCTCACAGAATTTCCCTGACTACCCCCTTAACAAGTTTTCTTCTCTTGCCCAGAGTCTACTTTTACACCATTATACTGTTTCCATCTTCATAGAACTTCAGTCTATCTGAAATTGTCCAAATTATTTGTTATGTGTCTTTCTCTTCCAAGTAGAAGGGAAGCTCATCGGAAACAGTGTCATTGTTTTGCTGCACTGAGGTCAGAACAATGGCATTTTACAAATGTCAGGGCTGGAGCATGGGATCATAAGATATTTGGGCTGGTTTTTCTTGAGGCTTGCTTACGACCCCTTTAGAAAGTGGCTGTCAATGTGGGAGACGAGGCTTGCTGGAGCAAGTAATGGAGAAATATGAGTAACAAATGATACTGTTTTGTAAAAGCAAAGTATCTAAAACCCAGTCTCCTAAAAAACATTAAAAACAAATGCAAATTCTGGAGCTTGATAATTAGTAAATATTTTTAAAAATTTTGAACAAGTATTGAAAACCTCAAAACAAAGAAATTTCCATAGTAACAAAAAGTTTAATGAAGGAAAATGAAAAACAAAGCCTCTTTTTGTAGCTGACAAGTGTTTTGTGCTTGCATATAATTTTTTCCTGTTCATCAAACCATCCTTTTATTATTTGTGCACAAAAATCTACACCATGTTTTCTTTCCCCCCTTACACTTTTTAAATTTTTTCTTATTTATTTATTTTCTTTTTTCCTTTACACTAATTGATGAACAAATTACCATGTCTGGAGAACAGGACTAAAATGTTAGGGGTCTCCTTCTGAACCATTACTATCAGATCTGATAAATGATGATGGTTTTCTGTGGGAAAACACTTCCATAAATGCAGTGGATTTTTTTTTTAAGATTTTATTTATTTATTTGACAGAGAGAGAGATCACAAGTAGGCAGAGAGGCAGGCAGAGAGAGAGAGGAGGAAGCAAGCTCCCCGCCGAGCAGAGAGCCCGATGTGGGGCTCCATCCCAGGACCCCGGGATCATGACCTGAGCTGAAGGCAGAGGCTTTAACCCACTGAGCCACTCAGGCGCCCCAATGCAGTGGATTTTTAATGAGCCAGCTACAGGGCTTGTAGAGGAAGAACCTACACACATTGGATGTACGTCTGTGTGTGTATGTGCGCATATGTGTGTGATGGGCATAAAACAAATTGGCTTTTTCTTTCTTTTTCAAATTTCCCTACTACAACCCATGAAATTCCCCTAGGATGTATTAAATAATGACAAGAATCACAATAACTACTCTTCATTGATCTAGTCTATTAGGATATGCACTCTTCTCTCACTGCAACAATTCCATGAAGGAGGGAAGAAAGAAGTTAAATGCTGCACTCAAGGTCACATGGCTGACATTACTAAACCGATAAAGCAAAGAACCCATGTTGACCCCGTGGCCCAAGGGACTGCTTTGAGAGGAAAGGTCTTAGCAAAAAGGCAGAGGCTCTTGGAAATATCTCCTGCTCTTCAAAACGCTTTTCTTGCTCATTTGCTGATAGTTGAAATTTGTTTTTAATTAACTTCATTTTTTAGAGCAGTTTTAGGATCACAGCAGAACTGAGTGGGAAATGCAGAGAGCTCTCTTATTTCCACATGCTCAGCTTCTCCCACCAACAGTGTGCCCTTAGAGGGATACATTTGTTACAACCTATGAACCCACACTGACACACCATAATCATCCAAAGTCTACCATATACAACTGAGTTGTACATTCTATGGGCTTGGGCAAAGGTTTAATGGCACAAGTATCCACTATTGTAATGTCTTAAGGAGTAGTTTTGCTGCCCTAAGATTCCTCTGTGTTCTGCCTCATTCATCCCTCTTTTCCCTTTAACTTCTGGCAACCACTGATATTTTTACTGTCTCCACAGTTTTGCCTTTTTCAGAATGTTGTATTGTTGGGAGTGTACTGTATAGAGCTTTTTCAAATAGTCTTCTTACGCATAGTAATATGCATTTAAAGTTCCACCATGTGTTTCATGGCTTGAGAGCTCATTTCTTTTTAGTGCTGAATAATATTCCATTGTCCTACTAAAGGACATCCTAGTTGCTTCCAAATTTTTGGCAACTATGAATAAAGCTGCTATAAACATCCATGTGCAGGATTTTGCACAGACATGAGTTTTCAAATTAGGAACTATCTTCTGCTCTTCAAAATACTTTTCCTACTCATTTTGCCGGTGCTCAGAATTTTTCTAAGGAGCTATAGGAGTTTCAGTTTTGTAATAATTAATGAGATTTACAGTGCAAAGGCTTCTGGCAGAGGTGATCTCTGGAGTCATACTAGTGTAGACATGACTACATTAGAAACTTTTCTGACAGTAGGTGTTGGGGGCAGCTGTGTATCTAAAATAAGATTATGAAAGAAGTTTTTGGAAATTGCAAGAATGTAAAAAATGTGAAGAATGTGCATCATCTTGAATTACACACTGACTCCTGTTTGTTATTTGATTTGTTGCTATGGCCAGTTGTGTTTTTATCCCTCCCTTGGCCAAACCTCCGTGGGACTCTGTCTCTAGATATCTTCCTTAGCAAACTCTGTGAACCTTCCTTTCTTTCTTTCTTTCTTTTTTTTTCTTTCTTTCTTTCTTTCTTTCTTTCTTTCTCCTTCCTTCCTTCTTTCCTTCCTTCCTTCCTTCTTTCCTTCCTTCCTTCCTTCCTTTCCTTTCTCTCTCTCTCTCTTTCTTTCTTTCTTTCCAAACTCTGTGATTCTTTTTTTTTTTTTTTTAAAGATTTGATTTATTTATTTGACAGAGAAAGGTCACAAGTACGCAGAGAGGCCAGCAGAGAGAGAAGGGGGAAGCAGGCTTCCCGCCTAGCAGAAAGCCTGATGCAGGGCTCGATCCCATGACCCTGAGATCATGACCTGAGCCGAAGGCAGAGGCTTAACCCACTGAGCCACCCAGGTACCCCAAACTCTGTGATTCTTAAATGTCACTTCTGGCTCCCACACTCTGCCTGAACAAATGATGCATCAGAGTTCTGTCTTGTGTTGATGTAAAGATGGAGAATGCTCACGTCCACCTTGCTTCATCTCAGGAAACACAAGCTCTTCTTTATATTTAAAAGAGGACATGTCAAGATGACTTGAGACCCTTTTTATTTTTTTTTTTTAAAGCTTAGTGTGATTTATGTATTTGAAAAGACAGTGCGGTACCCTTGCTGTTGGGTGAGGCGCTTACCCAATAGATCTTGCACACCGCTATTTCCCAATTGGGCATCTAGTTTTTTGTTTTTTGGGTTTTTATAGCAGGGATTTTTTATTATTTATTTATTTATTTATTAAGAGTTTATTTATTTTACAGATATCCCAAGTAGGCAGAGAGGCAGGCAGAGAGACAGGAAGGGAAACAGGCTCCCTGCTGAGCAGAGAGCCCGATGTGGGGCTCGATCCCTGGACCCTGGGATCATGACCTGAGGCGAAGGCAGAGGCTTTAACCCACTGGGCCACCCAGGCGCCCCAAGATTTATTTATTTTAGTGAGAGAGAAAGCACACACACAGGTGGGGGGAGGTAGGGGCAGAGGGAGAGAGTATCCCAAAGCAGACTCCCCACTGAGTGCAGAGTTCCACCAGGAAGGGGCAGAGTTGGGGGCAGTGGGGCTTGATCCCAGGACCCTGAGATCATGACCTCAGATGAAATCAAGAATCAGCTTCTTAACTAACTGAGCCACCCAGGCACTCTGGGAACACTTCTTTGTAACAGTGAATTTGATATTACACAGTTCTAGCGTGGGGCCCCAGTCACTGGACCCCAGCGGGCAGTAAGGGAGCAGGTCTGGGAAAGACCAACACATTCCAGGACTCACTTCACACTGGTACTGATACCAGGAATGACCTATACCTCCCTGAAGCTCAGCCCACTCACTAGTTTAGTCACAATGTTGCTTTTAATCATTCAGTTTTGGCCAGTGAAGGTAAGATTCACCATGATGACGGGATTTTAGGTTTGACATTTTCTTCTTTACCTCTTTTGTCATATCCCACAGGTGTTGCTTTCTAACATCGTTTATGTATATATTAGCTAATGCGTAATTAGCATTTTGATATTTTTCTTTCAATAGGCAATCAAGTTCTTTAATTTAAAAATATTTATGTTTAAAGAAAGGAAATAAATTTAAAATAGCCCATTTTCCCTACTGTGATTAGGAATAGTATGCAGTGCTGTGTACTATGCAAGCTGCAAACTGTAGGCTCTCTCTACAGTTTATTTGTTCCCTTGTCCTCTTAGTAGTTTTAATTAGGATCATCTGGGATTTTACATCCCAATTACCATCATTAATAATCATGTTAATTATATTTACTATTTTTCAAAAAATTTGTTTTTTCACTCTTACCAAGCTGCAAAGCCATATTAAAGCTGTTAGCAAAAGAACGTGCTTACCTTTGGATCTTAGTCCAGACTGTGGTGGTAGAAACAGAAAAAGCTTGTTAACTTTGGTTTCTTGTTTATTTGTTTGTTTGTTTTGTCTGATTGTTTAAAGCAACATGTTATTCTTTATCTTAAAAAAAATATTTGGGCACTTGGGTGGCTTAGTCATTAAGTGTTTGCCTTCAGCTCAGGTCATGGTCCCAGGGTCCTGAGATGGAGCCCTGCATCAGGCTCCCTGCTCAGTAGGAAGCCTGCTTCTCCCTCTCCCTCTGCCTGCTGCTCCCCCTGCTTGTGCTCTCTTCCTCTCTGTCAAATAAATAAATGAATAAAAATCTTTAAAAAAAAAGACATTTGTTTTTGAAGAAAGGAAATAAATTAAACCATGGTTCTTATTTGTAAATTGTAGCTTGGCTGAGTATAGAATTCTTACCTCTGAAAAGGTATGCAAACCTCTCCCTCAAGATCTCAGAGGAAAGTTCCATTTTCACTTAGTGTTCAGAGCAGTAAAGAAGACACTTGGCTTTATCCTGAGATTTTTTTTTTTCCCCTCTATAGATTTTTTTTTTTTCTGTTGAAAGGCAAGACTTTGGTTCTTTTTATTATTAATAGCATCAGATAGTTAATGATCCATTTCCTGGTAAAGATTCAAGTTTTTCTTCAACTTAGGCAACTTTTATTCAATTATTTCTTTGATTTTGCTTTTCTTTGTGCTCCATTTCACCCTCTGGTGCTGTATCTGTCGTGTGTGTTGGATCTCCTAGATCATTTTTCCTAGTCTCTTGTCATTCTGCTCATCATTATATTCTTATCTTTATCCTTTTCCTCTCAATTCTGAGACCATGCTTTTAGCTCAGTTTTTCTCAGTTTCTCAGTTTCCTTCATGATTCAACTTGCCAGTGACTGCCTCCAAAGTGTTTTTAAAAATGTGGTAGTTGGGTTTATTATCTGAAACAATATTATCCTGACATTGAATATTCTTTTCCTAACATCTTCCTGCAATGTCATCTGAAATATCTTTGAAAATTTAATTATGAATATTTATATTTATCTTAATTCCTTACCTCTCTTTCCTTTCTCTTGAAACTGCTAAATCTTTTCATCTGGTGATTTTTATTTGTTTATTCTTATATACAAAAGCAGAAAGGAAATGTCACAGTCATGCTTTTCTGTGTTATGTACAACCTAAAGATAGACCCCTTCTCCCACACCTCTTCTCTATTCTCAGGAAGGCATGCAGACCAGATATAACTTCAGAGTGAGATCCATGGTCTTCAACCCTGGTACACTTCTTAAATCAAGATCAAATTCTTTCTCTCTTGCAGCCCACTCTTGCCTCCCATATCTCTTCTAGCTCAGAATACTGCTACCCTTGTGTATGGTAATGGCAATATGTAAGGTCTTGCCATTCCCATTTCCCTATCTGCCTGCTCTCCAGAATTTCCAAAATGTGAATAGTATCCTTTCTGGGATCCAGAGATGTCTATTATATTTTCTTGGTCACTTTGATGCACCAAGTTTTAAGCTCTCTATAACCAAATAAAATGCATGGGCTATTTTTTTCTGATGTTTTACATTGGGATTTGAACTGCTCTGAGCTGATGTTTTATCAGTCTCCTGGCCGCATCAAGTTTTATTTTTGTCCTTGCCCATATATACTTGTCCACCAGCTTCTGGTCGCAATTTAACAACAACTACAATAAGAACTATATTTTCTTGCCGACTTCCGAGCTGCTTGGAAAAGCTTTCTGCATGGACCCTGGTTTTATAATTAGTCCACAGTGAGGTTCTGTCATCGATGTCCCTGCTCACTGCCTGCCTCCTCTCTAATGCTGTCATTATTCCCTGGTAGACCATCCCGGGCACACTGTTAAGTCCCTTCAACATTCTTCTCTCCTGTTGAATCATCCTGTTAAATGTATTTAGCAGTCTCATCCTTAAACAGGAGCTACAGCTCGCTTCCCCCATCCTACCTTACCAAAGTCTTTTAAGCAAAATCATTTCACTTTCTATTTTCTCCTCTCCCTTAGGGAACTTATGAGTCAGAAAAACCTCAGCTTAGAGAAAGAGGTTGGATGGGGAGGTGCCTTCATCCTCTAGACAGAATGAGCTGTAGAGAAAGGGAAAGAGAAGGGATGATGTGGGGAGGAATAAAGCTGATGGGTTTCCTGTTTTTTGAGAGCTGGATTTTTATAGTTTGGCATCATTATTTGATTAGACATATTGGAGATTTTCCAGTGATCGGACTTCTTATAATCAAATAAAAAACAAAAGAACATTCCACAGCCAAATTAAAATGCTATTTTGAACCAAAAAAAAAAAAAAAAAGAAGAAGAAGAAGAAGGCGTGTTTGGCTTCTCTGTGTTGCAGGCCCTGGTGCAAACTGGCAGACTCATTGAGCTTGTACACAAGGAGAGTTGGAAGGAAGCAAGGAAACTGACCTTTACCGAGTGCCTTCTTCATGCCACTCCTTTGACATGCCTTCTCTCTTCATCATCCTTGACCCTGTACAGCAAAGGTTTCTTCATACAGTTTACAGGTGAGGCCTGGAGGTGGTAGGTAATTTGTTCTAGCTCACAAAGCTGGTTGGTGGAAGAGCTAGGATCTGAATTTTTTCATTTCCCTATTTTGTGAACTCATCTTACTTTGCTCTCAGCCCTGCCTCATTGCATTAGTGCAGAGGTCGGCAAACTACGGTCCACGGGCCACACTGGCCACTACCTGCTGCTGTTAACATGCTCACCCTCACTGACTGGTGTCTGTGGCTGCTTTTGTGCTCTAAAGGCAGGAGGAGCAGTTGTGACAAAGAATGTGTGACCTACAATATCTGAAGGTTTACGAGCTTCTGCATCATAGCCCCCCGTGCCAGGGCCCAGTACTCCTCAAATTTTAATTTGCATTCAAAACACTTGGAGATCTTGTGACAGTTCAGATTCTGGTCCTGCAAGTCTGAGAGTGGGCTGAGAGTCTCCTGCCCACATGCCTGCTCACTGGGCCCTGCTTTGAGTGGAATGGAGGTGATTATTCATGGAGCAACCAGAACACAACTGTCTACTTGTCTCAGTTTTTCTGGGCTGGGAGCATAGAAATACCTTCTGTGGTCCCCTCTCAGGTGAAAAAGGTGTCAACTGTCTGACTTCTGACTCGTTCAGGGAAGATTTAGTAGTCATGGCCCCACCACTAATCTGCTCTGTGTTCTTGAGGAAACCAGGGCAGCTCCAGGTTTCCTCTTTGACTGAAGGTGGATACTAATGTCACAGGTGTGCACCTGTGGTTCTCAACCCCGGCCACACACCCAGATATCCGTGAGAGCTTTAAAAACGTTCTGGTTCCCACTCTTGGAAAATCTGGCTTAATTGGCCAGAGCAGTGATTCTTATTCTTCCCTTGACATGGAGAGTTTTTTAAAATTCTCATGTCCAGGGTCACCTGAGTGGCTCAGTCGGTTAAGCCTCTGCCTATGGCTCAAGTCCTGATCCCAGGATCGAGCCCCATATGGGGCTCCCTGCTCAGTGGTGAATCTGCTTCTCCCTCTCCCTCTGCCCCTCCCCCTGCTTGTGCTCTCTCTCCTTCTCTCTCTCTCTCTTTCTGTCAAATAAATAAATAAAATCTTTCTTAAAAACTCCTAATGTCCAGGTCAAACTCAAACAAAATATATAGTGATCAAAGTTAACATCCCAATCATGAGACAAACAGAGGTCCTGGGCTTCCTGCTGTGATGCACAGAGGACACAATATGACCATGATATTCCTGCCAAAAAAGGCATAACCTGAATTTATTCATGAGGAAACACAGTAAACTCAAACTGAGAAACATTTTTAAAAAGCACAATGTACTGTACTCTCTGAAAATATCCATGTCCTTCATGAAAGACAAAAGAAAATGAAGGAATGGTTACAGATTGAAGGAGATTAAGGAGGTGTAGGGGCTAAAGGCAACAATGATGCTTGAATAGGGGAAAAAAATGGTACAGAGGACACGACTAGGAAAATTGGCAAAATCTAAATATGTCCAGTGGATTAGATAATAATATTGTGTCAAGGTGAAATTTCTTGATGTTAATAACTGTACTGCAATTATATAAGGGAATGCTCTGTTATTAAGAACAGTATGCTGTACAGGTTACAATGAAAGGAGCATGATGCTTGCTACTTACTCTCAAATGGTTCAGAAAATTTTATAAATATATATATATATATAGAGAGAGAGAGACATGAGAGATAGAAAATAGTTAGCAAATATGGCAAAATAATAGGTGGTGGACCTGGGTAGAGTGTATATGAGAATTCTCTATGAATTTTTGCCCCTTGAAACTAAATCTAGGTGAAGTGTGTATAAGAGTACCTTATATCGTTTTTGCAATTTTTTGTAAGTCTGGAATTATTTAAAAAACAAAAGCTAAACAAGGAAAAGTAAAACTAATTATTTTTTTTAAAAGGGACTTGTGTTTGGAATTGGCCTACATGGATGGTTATTAACTATGCAAGTGTAAAGGCCGGCCATAAGGGAAGAGAGTGGTCCACGACTATGCACAGATGCTGCCAAAAGCCCCTTTCAGGGTTGTCCATCTGGTTTATCACTGTTGGGTCCACGTGCAGACCTCTGATAATCTGCGCCCACACACCCAGGCCCGGGTGTATAGCTACGTGGGGCAAAGTGACAAGGGCATAGAGGGAAGCTAAGTGATGCCCTATCACCCAGCACAGACAGAGGAAGGAGGCACAGTGCCCCTGCCTGTGGATGGAAGGACTGCTCTTGTTCATTCCACTCCTGCTAATTTCAGAACACCACTCCCAGAGTTTCCCTGTTTCTTCCTCGGTTCGGGAATGAGGGCGGTCTGGATGGATGCTGTGTGCAGAGAAGTGTGAGTATCATAGTTGAGATACTTGACAGAAAGCAAAAGGAAGAACATGCAGAGGAACTGGAGGGCTTTGCATGATTTCCTCCGCATTTGCAGGCCCATGGGATGCAAATGCAAACAGTGTTAGTAATAAAGGAATGTGTCCCTGAGCCCCTTCCTCTGTCCTCTTGGCATCATTCTTACCTTTGGAAGTGTTTGTGTTTGAAAGTGTTTTCATGTGGTTGCTTCTCACAGTCTGAGGGCTTCTTGTTTCCTCTTTTCCTTTGTCTTGGTGATTTGGTCACAATGCGGATGGACAGTCACAGCACCAAGCTTGCCAACAATTATACACCTGGCTGGTAATTGGGTCCTCCCCTCCTGCCAATCCATCCATGCCTGTGCATGGGCTCTGGATAGTTAGGCTCTTAATGCCACCACTGTATTGGCCTCAAAACACCATCCTGCTTTGAGTCTTATTCCCTAACTTTTCCCCCAAATTCTCATTTTTGACTCCTTTTTTTGTCTTTTACTTTCAACCCCACACTTACTCTCTGGAACATGACAGCTCTTAGAACTTCCCAAGTCAACTTCATGTGAGGAAAATAAAGTATGGAGTGACTGATTTATGAATGTCACAAAATTGAGAGGTGAAGGGGTCAGGATCAGACCCGCTGCTGGCTGACCCCCGGTCTGTGTGTTGTACTGTGTTCTTCCTGAAGCAGAAGTTCTCTCTTCCACTTGTATTCAGAGGCATGATATCCAAGAAAAGCATCTAATGGCTTCTCTTGTAATTCATGAATGAAGGAACCTGAGCTTGTGTTTGCCAGTTACTAAGGTTAGATGAAGACATGCCAGGATTGAGGGGAAGTTTGGATATGTTTGCTTCTCCTCAGTGCAGCTGGCTAGTCCTTTGGAGTACACAGAAACAGAAGAGAGTGATGGGATTTCAGTGAAAACGTACTATCAATATATCAATGCACTGTGAGACCATTTGAAAAGGAAACCTCACAAAAGATAGTATTAAAAATCTTCAAACAATGTCTACTCTTCCAAGAAATTCTGTTCCTCTCACGTCTGGACATCTGGTCCAGTTGAAAACAACTCACCTGCAGAGAAAAATCGGGACAACAGAATGCAGTCTATTGCTTTCAACCTAACCTTTGTCGCAGTTGCCAGAAAGCTCTTTTTTAGCTTATTTGATTTCAGTGTCTGACATCTATTTCCAGTTGTGAATGCTGAGTGAACCCCTTTCAAAACCTGTGCTCCCCAAGCTTATCCTCACTTTCCCAAGGCTGAAACTACCCCTCTACATGAGGTCACCTCGCTGCCTTCCTGCAGGAAAGGCCCATGGCCACAGTGAGTCCGAAGTTGTCACCAAGTCTTGACTCCCTTCCCAAGCCTCCTGTCACCACATTGTGCCTTTGAACCAGATGGTTTCAAAGGAGAGGTGGCCTGGTGAGTCATGCCTCAGGGGTCCAGCAGATGAGAGCTAAAGCCTCACCCTACCACTGGCTGGTGTGGGACACTGATCAGCTAGATTAGATGTTTTCTTTCCTCAGCTCTAATGGGAATTGTGGTCCCTAACATACAAGTCCATCAGGATGAAAGGAGATAATGTGTGAAAGTGCCCGTACGTACAAAGTTGCTCAAGAAATGTAAATATTGGCCTTCACTTTTCAAAAATGCCTTATCATGGTCAGCCTTCCCTTCCCTTTGGTAATGCTTGAGCCACTGTAAAGGCAAGTGGAGAGCCAGGGTCTGCCATATACACAGAGTCTGCATAAGCCTGAACTCCTGATTCGTTTCCTAGAACTTAAAAACTAAATAAATAAATGGCAGTGGTACAAACAAAAATTTTTGAAGGCCATAAAGAAGTTTTAAAAGTTAATGTTTACCTCACTTAATTCAAAGCGAGTAATAGAATCCCACATCCTTTCATTAGACAGAAAAGGCAATAGACTTGAGGTTGGAAGTCTTACTGGCTACCTAGTGCTAATTAGCGTCGGAACTGAGTCTAGAACGCACATCTCTTGATGTCTAGGGCCCCAACTTCCAGGCACCGCACGTGCTGGAACGTACGTATTCTTAGAGAAAAGTATTTGCATTTTAAGATAATTATTTTACCTATGAGATAACTAGATTGGGGACATCATGAGATCCTGTCCAACGGAATTTTATTATTTAACTCTTAGAGTAAGATTGTACATCTTTGCAAATGCTCTTGTCATCCCTTTATTCATTAATTTTCTATGAGTCTTCACGAATTTGTTGCTTTACTTATTCAATATAACACTTTTTTTTCCCTAAAGACTTGCAAGCAACAAGCATATTTCACAGTTGATAGAAGCTAAAACTCCCACCAACTCTGCCAGCTTAGTTGCTATGGTGATAAATGGTTTAAGAAAGTCTCATTTATTTGAAAATATATTTAGAAATAATTGAGCCCCTTGAGAGCAAAATGTCCTAAATTCTCTCTACAGTGGTGCTTGATATGTTTCCTTCAGGGAACCAATAGCCTTTGAGGGAAACTTCTCTTCCCCACCATAGCTCAGTTGCTTGTGTCTGGGTTCCATGCCTGCTTGATTGCTTCTTGGGCTAGTAGGCTTGTCCCAGGCTCTGCGAACACCCTCCTTGATCGCACACCGCCTGGGATTAAGATGTCATTCCTGTTGGAAGTTTTCCCTGTAGTGATGGTGGATTAGAATTTGATGTTAATTAGACGAAATGTGATAGAGCAGAAATGAATGCCAGAAGCCTGAGAAAGCACACTGGGAGAGAAACGTGGGATAAGGACTTGTTACCCGGGCAGTGGAGAAGGGGCCTGGGCAGTGTGTGGGGACATAACCCTCTGAACACCCCCCTGTTCTAAGATGAACCTCGTTCTTCCTCTCTGTTTTCATCTTAATTTATTTTTCCTTCCCTTCCCCTATGTTCATGTTTTGTTTCTTAAGTTCCATGTACAAGTGAAATCATACGGTATTTTTCTTTCACTGACTGATTTATTTTGCTTAGCATTATACTCTCTAGTTCCATCCACGTCATTGCAAATGGCAAGATTTCACTCTTTTTGATGGCTGAATAATATGGAGGGGAGGTGGGTGAGGGGTGGGGTAATTGGGTGAAGCGCATTAAGGAAGGCACTTGAAGTAATGAGCACTGGGTGTTATATGCAAATGATGAATCAGTAAATTCTACCTTAGAAATGAATGATACAGTATATATTAATTAAACTGAATTTAAATTAAACAATAAAATAAAATAAAATCTTCACTCTTTTGAATTTCTTCAACTAATGGCTGCTAAGGTCCCATTAACTATCTTTGTTGTTGTTATTATTATTATTAAGGAATATTGGGCCCATTTGACATCTATGTATCTTAATTTAGTGGGGACATTCTATGTTCCAGAACTCCACTTACATGCATTATCACTTTTAATCTTATAATACATTTATGTGGTAAATACTATACACATGTTCATTTTATAGATGAGGAACCTAAAATTCAAATGGACAAGTGATTTACCCAAGGTCATGGGCATGGGTATTTGGGCTGGAATCCAAATGTATGCCATCTGGGTGCTAATGCTCTAACACTGCCCTAACATGAGCTTAGGGGTAGGAGCCAGTTTTCCCTGGTCCATAGCTTTCTGAAATGAGCAGACTCTTGAATTCACTATTGTAAGAACTAGGATTCCCATCCCTTTGATGAACAGCAGTAGGAGAACCTTGATGCCTTGAGGTTCTCAGTGCCAGTCTACCCAGGACATTTGGTACTTCATGTACCATGTGGCTCTCCAACGGACTTAATGGGGTTCCACAACCTACTTTCTTTAGCAACCTTTTCCAGATGCTGGCAACAGCAAAGAGTGATCGACCTCATCAGATATCCGTGGCATTAACATAGTATGGCAGTCAAAAACGTGTGCTCTGAAGTCAGGTTGCCGAGGTTCAAATCCCCATTTTACCACTCACTGGCTGGATGAGACTTCTACATGCCTCTGATTTCCAGCACTAAAATGGGGGCAATAGTACTGCCCACCTCATGGGGTGCTCTGGAGGACTAAGGGACATGCATAAAGCTATTAGAATGTCAAATGCACAAAGCCAGACCCTTTGGTTTATCCTCTGCTGTGTCTCCTGATCCCGCACACTGTCATCACTCAGTAGATACATACTGAATCAATAAATGAGAACATTGAGGACAATCATCCCACAATCATTGTCAGCCTTCATTAGTCTCAGAGTACCAGAACCTCATTTCTACAGTACTTTTTATCGCTGCTGCCTTCTTACCTCATTTCCTTGAGCTTCCTGTTGGAGAACATCTACCCAACTGCTCATATCCAGGTTGTAGCACTACTTTTTTTTTTTTTTATTTGTTTTTTTTAAAAGATTTTATTTATTTATTAAATAATAAATAAATTAAAATTTTAAAATATTAAAATAAATTAAAATTTTATTTATTTATTTATTAGAGAGAGAGAGCAAGCACAGGCAGACAGAGAGGCAGGCAGAGGCAGAGGGAGAAGCAGGCTCCCTGCCGAGCAAGGAGCCTGATGTGGGACTCGATCCCAGGACGCTGGGATCATGACCCGAGCCGAAGGCAGCTGCTTAACCAACTGAGCTACCCAGGCGTCCCTTGATTTGGTTTTTTTAAAGCCACTGAGAGTTGGGCTTTGTTACTGCAGGACATCCTAGCCTATCCAGACAAATTATACCTGTGAATGCTGCCCGCTTCAGCCCTGGGTCATTTCAGTGGGCTTACCTACCCTACTGGGCATGGGAACAAGTCTGAACATTCTTTCTTTTTCCCCTCACAGATACTGATCCTAAATCCTTGCCAGCGTTCTTCCTCCTCTTATGTCTGGCCCGACTCTTCCCCAAAGGATTTAATAACTGGTTACATGGAAACCTTATGTTTCCAGGCAAGTTTTATTGGTCTACTTTGGATGGCCTCTGAATTTATATATGGTTAAGGATAACAACTTCATTTTTCTTTTTCTGAGCATAATTTAGGTTGTGAAGCAAGGACAAAAGCTGAAAGGTTCACTAGGAATTATAATCCCAATGTTCTTTGAACATTTCCAATTTATATTGAAACATGGCCAACCCTATTATGATTTGGCTTGAGAGGAGTGATAACTCTACATGATAACTGAAAGGAACTGAGGTACCTAATTGCCAACACTAAAAGCTACCCATGTTTTCAAGAAGATGTCAATTATTTTTCCTGGCCAGAACTCTGCAGAAGAATTTTTCAAACATGGAGCAGTTTGCGGTAACATCTGGTCTTCTGTTTAGTTGAACAGGGAGCTTTCTGTAAACATTTCCCTATGGCTTTTTTTGCCTGCCTCTTCCTCATCACATCTAAACTTTTCCCATGCACACCGTGTTCCTGAGTGTTTAACAAATTAACATAAAGAATCAGTTGGAAAATCATTTGTTTGTCCCTTTGTTTTCTTACCCAAATTAAAGAAAGCTATTGCTTCCAAGTCCTCTTGGAAGTTGATTTTAGATTTATCTCCACATTTAAGAGAAAAATCCGAACTAGCACTACCATGCAGCTACTCGTTCAGCCTCTCCCAATTCAGGCCAGCGTGGCAGTCCAGGTGCGGCTATGAAAGTGAAAAACCTGCCAAGAGAACCAAACTCACAATGGTGGCCTCTTTACCACCTTGCTCTAAGCTGCTTACTGGGCTCACATATCACTGTGGAGACAAGGGGAAACCATGGGACCATGTGGCAGGGAGGACAGGGCAACAGTCCCTGTCTTAGCTTCACTGAATCTCTTTTGAAAGCCACAGAGTCCAGAGTCCCATGTCAGTCTACAGAACCCCTATCTCTGGAGATAGGGGTTCTGTAGAACTTAAGGGCATATGGGTGGCTCAGTCAGTTAAGTGTCTACTTTCAGCTCAGGTAATGATCCCAGGGTCCTGGGACTGAGCCCCACATTGGGTTCCCTGCTCAGTGAAGCCTGCTTCTCCCTCTGCCCTTCCCCAGCTTGTGCTCATGAGTTCTCTCTCTCTTTCAAAAATAAATACATAAATAATTTTTTTTTTAAAAAGGCTATGTAACTTAAAGGGACTCCAGGTGGTTCTTCAAGGCAGGCTCGTCCTGGCCCGTTGACCATGGATTGTTAGAAATAGCACCAGACTTGGAGGCAAACTGGTTTCAAATTCTGGTTCCATCACTCAGGAGCTATAGCTCTCTGTTGTATACATCCCTGTATACATCAAATTCTTTGAATAACTTATCCTGACATAAATATGTCTATTCTTTAAATTGTAAGAACAAAAATTTTTACATAAAGTGTATGTGACAGTAAGTAGTATGGTGTCTGGCACATTGTAGTTGTACGATAATCTAAATCTGAGTTTTTGTTCACTTGTTTATTCATTCAGCAATTTTATTGAATACTACCAATAACAATATCATCGCCAGTAGTAATAGTAGCAGATCTGGTAGTAGCAGTGCTGATTACTCTGTACCAAACATTGTTCTAAATGCTCTAGGTATGTTGTCTTTCTTAATCTTCATACTGCCATTTCATTTTCTAGATGTGGAAACTGAGGCATGGAGGTGTTAAATATGTTGCTGGATTTCCACGGATAGTAAGTACTGAAGTTCTGGAGTTAAGTATTTGGCTCTAATGTGTGAGACCCTACTGACTTCCATTGTGCTCAGCTCTGAGTGTATCACACAGCCATGCGTACCAGTGCAACAACAAACAAATTAGAAATTGTAAAGAAGAGAAAGCTAAGGAGGAAACACACAGGAAGTTAGAATGGAGAGTAAAGAGGTGGGGGAATGGTACTGATTTCCAGAGATAGGAGAAGTCATGCCTGAGATAGTGATATGTACACTGAGACCTGAAGGATGGGAGGGAGGGGCCATGCAGCAAGGTTGGGAGGAGCATTTCGGGCTCAGGGGATATTCGTGCACACAGAAGCATTTTGGGCTGGACAAAACTCAAGGTGCTTGGGTGTTAAGGTGTGATCCGTGAGTCACACCTTAGTGCCCAAGGGGAAGAATGGCACAAACAGACTGAAGAGGTGGGCAAAGGCCAGGACACATAAAGATCTTCCATGCTGACATAGGGATGCAAGTTTTATTTGAAATGCAATGAGGAGCTGAATGGTCATGCTTTTAGAAGATCACTCTCACTGCTGTTTAAAATGTTCATAAAAATGGGGCAAAAGAGGAAACAAAGAAAGCAATTATGACATTACAACAGTGGTCAGTTGAAAGGCGATGGCGATTTACTCTAGGTGAGGCAAAACTAAAAGCCTCCATTGAACATATTAAATATTGGTGATTATAATAAATTCAAGAAGTGATATCAAGTAAACAAGTGGATATCTAAGAATAAAGCTCCAAGAAGAGAGTAAATGTAGAAGTCAAGAAGGTAGGGATAGAATTTACAGCCAGGGGGAATGGAGGCAATGTCCTGGAGAGTGGGTCAGGAGGGAGATTGAAAAAGATGAATTGACATCCAGAAAGGCTTGAGATTCTCCAACATTTGGAGGGTAGGCAAATTTAAAGTCCCCAGGAAAAAAGCTAGAAGAATCAGCCATAGAGGTCTGAGGAAAATCAAGAACATGACTGAGAGATCGGGAGAGAAAGTATGGAAGCCACAGGAGTTGTCGCACGTGTGGATCCTGCTGGGATGGGGGGTGGTGGTGGTGAAGGATGATGAGAACAGGGAAACATCCATTTAGTTTGAAGAACCTGGTGATCTTAAAAATATCAGTTTCAGTACAGTCCAAACAAAATTCAGAATAGTTGTTGGAAGAATGAATGGAAGGAGGTAGAAAGATAGTGTTCTAGGAATTTGGGATATAAAGAGGATCTGAGAAATGGGACAAGAGCTGAATTGTATTGTGAAACTGCAAGATTTTTTTCTTTTTTCGTTTCTTTCCTTCTTTTTTTTTTAAATTATGTTATGTTAGTCACTGTACAGCACATCATTAGTTTTTGATGTAGTGTTCCATGATTCATTATTTTGTATAACACCCAGTGCTCCATGCAATCTGTGCCCTCCTTAATACCCATCACTAGGCTCACCCATCCCCCTACCCTCTCCCCTCTAAAACCCCCAGTTTGTTTCCTGGAGTCCATAGTCTCTCATGGTTCCTCTCCCACTCTGATTTCTCCCTTCATTTTTTCTCTTCCTTTTCCTAATGTCCTCCATGCTTTTCCTTAACTTCCACAAATAAGTGGAACCATATAATAACTGTCTTTCTCTGTTTGGCTTATCTCATTCAGCATAATCTCCTCCAGTTCCATCCGTGTTGATGCAAATGTTGGGTATTAATCCTTTCTGATGGCTGAGTAATATTCGATGGACCACATTTTTATTCATAGCAGCAATGTGCACAATAGCCAAACTGGTAAGGAGCCAAGATTTCCTTCAACAGATGAATGGATAAAGAAGACATGGTCCTTTTTTTTTCTAAGATGGGAAATACCAAAGCCTATTTGGACATTGTAGAGTATTATCCAGTTCAGCATTATGAGGAGAAAGAGGAGGGCACTGAAGGTGCAAATGATGTTTTGGGGTAGTAAAGTAGGGGCTCCAGACCCCAAGTATGAGCTGAGAAAGAGCTCCGCCTCCCCAGAAATTGTGAAGGAGAAACTATAGAAAGATACAGTAGGTCTCTAGACCTACTCATTGTACAATGAGAAGATCTCCTTAAAGAGTTTTTTCCCAAAGAAAGAAGAGGTAAATTTTGCAACTAGAAATACAATAGGGAGAGAAACGTTGAACACTGTGAAAAGAAAGAGACATGAAATAGTTAGTGATGAACAAGCAAGAGGCAGATCGCCAAGAACTGAGTAGGACACTTACTTAGGGCAGAAAGTCCATCTGGAGCTAGTAATTGCCAATGTGGAGAGATATCAGCCTGCGCACTACATAATTTTTCTCTGTTAAGACTGGCCTCCTAGGGACAAGTCTGACAGTGACACTTTTTTAAGTTCATTCAGATATTTGGAATCATAAAGGGAGGTACGATGGGGGACAGTGAGCGGAGAGTTCAGAGTAGTGTAATCTCAGCTGGATGTGGAGGAAAATGAGAGGAGAAAAGAATTTGGGGGAAGATAATGGTGTTAAGAATAGATAAGAATGGGGCACCTGCATAGCTCAATCTATTGGGCTTTCGACTCTTGGTTTTGGCTCAGGTCATGATCTCAGGGTTGTGAGATCGAGCCCCAGTTGGACTCCATGCTTAGAGCAGACTCTGCTGAGAATCTCTCTCCCTCTCCCTATACCCCTCCCACTTGTGCTCTCTCTCTTTATCTCTAAAGTAAATAAATAAATCTTTTTAAAAAAGAATGGATAAGAGTATACTTCCAGCTATAAAATAAATAAGTCACGGGACATAGGGTAGAGCACAGGGAGTATAGTCAATAGTATTGTAATAACTCTGCATAGTGACAGATGGTAACTGGACTTACCATGGGGATCATTTCATAATGTATAAAAATATCAATAAAAAATGTCAAATCACTACGATGCACATCTAAAACTAACAGGATATGTCAATTATACTTCTATAAAAAGAATTAATTTATTTGAAAAAGAATGGATAGGAGGAATTGCCTTCATACTTTACAAATAGTCTTCCTATATAAGTGAAAACATTTTGAGTATATATCCTTCACACATGCATGGGTATATGCTTGTTTAACGTTTATATATACTTAGTATGTTCCAGTGCTGAGCTAAGTGCTTTACAAACCTTAAATCCCTTGAGCATCTTAAACTTCATAGTAACTCCATGAAGAAGAAACTAAATATATCATTTTACAAATAAGAAAACTAGGCATAGAGTAGTTAGGTAACTTTCTCCAAGCCACACACTTAGCAAATGCCACGGAATTTGACTTCACGGAGTTGCTGCAGGGTCCATGCTCTTATTTGTGTGCATAAAAGTAACCTAATGAATTATTCTACTAGTATATCATGTCCATGATTAAACATATGCAAAAAGATGAATTAAAAATAGAGGTTCTAATATTTTCTTCCCACAGTCCAATACAATATCTTATGCATCTGCTGAGCTATGTGTGCTTTGGAGCCTAATATTAAGGATGTGGTAAAGACTGTGTGTTGTGCAATTGAACAATTGAGCCAGAAGACCACAAGGCTGTGGTTAGAAAATAATGTTAAGCATTTATGATTTCAGAAGTGGCTTAGTTTATATGGATGACAAGTCTAGGATGTGCCCTTAGAACTGAGTTGCTAAAGTGAAGTGATGGAAAGTTTTTTGTGATATGGAGGTAAAGGAATTAAGAAGACAGGATTAGCTGGGTCACCCGCATTGATCTTGAGGTCTCTGAGGATTAAAGCAGGTGTTGTTGAGATAGAAGACGAGACCCATACCCCATCTCTTAGTATCTTTACAAAAGGAGGGGGGACAAGCAGGAAATCAACTGATGACAACTGTGAGGAATGCAGGAGAATTATCCATGATACGCAGACCCAACTGCTGAAATGATGGTTTATCCTGCAAAGAATTTTAGATGTTAGATGGTGGAGGGTTGCAGTGTTGACTATAAAGGAAAGGTGACCTTAATAGGCAGAAAGACTTAGGGATACTTAAGGTTGTAATCAAAAGATGGAGGGCAAAAACAAACCCCACATTTACCTGCAGCATCAAGGAGGAACTCACAGAAAAATTAATTCTTTTTTTTTTTAAAGATTTTATTTATTTTTTTGACAGAGAGAGATCACAAATAGACAGAGAGGCAGGCAGAAAGAGAGGGGGAAGCAGGCTCTCCGCTGAGCAGAGAGCCCGATGTGGGGCTCGATCCCAGGACCCTGAGACCACGAGCTGAGCCAAAGGCAGAGGCTTAACCCACTGAGCCACCCAGGTGCCCCAGAAAAATTAATTCTTATTTGATTTTGGGTTTAGGCAAAAGGAGAATATGCTAGCCGTATAGACATGGGGAAGGAAGACATTAAAGATGGAAGGCTCAGCATGGGTAGACATTGAAGCAAGAGAGAGTAGGATATGCATTTGGTATTGTTTGATTAAATTATTAGGGCATGGGCAAAATGCAGATTGATGAGGCTGTAGAAGTAAGGAGAGGTCATATCAGGAAGAGAATCACATGCCATTTTAAGGAAGCTGAGATTAATCCCAGATTTCATGGCAGCCCACAGAAATATTCTGAGCTGCTGTATATCATAGTCAAATTTGAAGCTGGAGACAGTGTTGATGTCTAATTGGATAGAGTCAGGCTGAAAGGAAGGAGATCAGTTAGGAAGAGCTGAAATAGTCCTGGCAAGATGTGACAGCAGCCCCAAGTGTGGCTAAGAAAAATAAGGTGAGAAGTTATAGTAATATTTAGGAGGGAAAAATGGCAAGACTTACTGCTAGAGTAGTTATGGGTGAGGAATAGGTGGGAGCCCATGATAACTGGCGGGGTCCAGGGTACCTGGATGATCTGGGTGGTGTTCACAACCACAGGAAAGACAGGAGAACGAGCAAGGTTGGAGAGGGTGGTTTCTGCTGGGCAGGTATGGAGTTTAAAGTATCTGGAGGAGTTTCAGGGGGTTACCTGAGAGGGTTGAAAGTCCTGAGGAAGAGAGACATTCTTTCATTGGTTTTCCCAAAAGAACAAATAAGGTTCTATCCCTTCTAGATGCTTCTAGCATTCCTGTGTCTTGTTGACCTGAATTGGACCACCTGTCCTTCCAGGATCAAACATGGTGCCCTAGATGGGATACTCTGTTTTTTAAAAACAGTACAACCATCCCCAGAGCTGAGAGTCGGTAGGTCTTTCCCAAACCAGGTGGGCTGACTCAGGAAAAGGCAGGTTCCCAAAGGAAACGCCATCAAATATCCACTATATGAACTATATGAACTATATATATCCACTATATGAACACTCCACCATTGTCAGGCACAGGAAGAAAGTAAGAAATAAATCTTTGCTTCAAATGCCACGGAACACAGGGACCATGGTAGCACATGATAAGGAATGTCTATCTCTTTCTACGGGGCTTGAGAAAGCTTTGATAGAAGATACCATGTATGATCTGGTTCTTCAAGACTGTGAAGGAGTTTGCCAGACAGTGAAAATGCAAGGAGAGGAGAAAGGGCATTCTGACACAGGAAAAAATCCTCAAAAAATACCATCCAGCACGACCTGACTGGGCTTGTCTGAGAATTTCCCTATGATCAAGAAACTATCCTGTTTTGGCCACCAAGATTCTTATTTCCATGCAGAGAATTATGTAGCATTGTCTTAAGACATTTAGTTTAATTTTTTATTATAACTTTTTCCTTGCATTCCATCCGATTTTGACAGCGGAAAGAGGGAAGGGGGCATGTGTATTGCATTGGTCTTGAACATAGAGGCCGTCATCATAGGTTTTGCCCAGCATGGCTCATTTTTGGATACAAAGGGGTTAGATGGCAGCTGTTCGATGCTAGCTTTGGGAACTTGAGAAAGTTACTTAACCTCTCTGCACTTCAATTTTCTCATCTCAGAAATGAGAGATAATAATACCTTTACTGCAGGCTCGTTGTTAGAGTTAAACACTATTATACATGTAAAGTACCCTGCCGATTGCCTCTCTCCACCCAAATCAGAAAAATGATGATTATTATCATTATCATTGTTAGTATTGGGAACCACTGGAAAATAAAACCAGAGGAACCCAGTGACCAGCTTACAAGCAGATGAACAGCAGCCAGCCTTCTAAGCAGCCTGAGGGCACTGCCTCTCTCCTGCTTGGTTCTAAAGGTGGTAATCCGTCAAGGGCTTCCTTCAAGGACAAAAGGGCCATAACCACAAAAAACCAGAAGTCAGAAAATTGCCTTCATCAGTAGCCTGGACTGCATTTGGTCTGTGGAAATAATAATAATGGAGTTCCTACTCTGTGTAGAACACTCACTGTCGGCATTTTTGTATGTGACCTCCTTTGAGCCTCCTAATAATCCTATAAGGATTAGTCCCATTTATAGATAAGGCAGGAAGGCTCAGAATGCCCCAGGTGGTAGCAGCAGCAAGTGGCAGCACCAGGATCAAACTTCTGACTGTAAGCCCATCTCCTCGTGTTGTGAGTGTGTGTCTTCTGTGGTCTTTCTCTGAGCGTGGTTCCCAGCGGCGGCTGGGAACTTGTTTGAAATGCCATTCTGGGGTGCTGCCATAGACCTCCTGAATCAGAAACTAGGAGCTGGTCCAGCAATCTGGGTTTTACCAAAGCCACCTGGAAATGGACTGTGATAAAGGGGGAGTCAGACTGCAAGGGCAGCAGAAAAGAGGATGGAGGAAGAATTAATAGAAAAAGTGGATTCTGAATTAGGTGGGCACAGCTGGCTAGGGAAAATAGTTTGACATCTGGAACATCCGGGGCTAGAAAACAAAGAAGCATTCAAAGAATGACGGTGACAGGTCAGAAGGACGAAGAAGTCAGTTTGAATGAGCTCCCACTGGCCAAACCAGGAATCATTGGAATATAAAAAAATAATAAAAATAAAAACAATAGGTGCACCTGGGTGGCTAAGTCAGTTAAGCATTTGCCTTTGGCTCAGGTCATGATCCCAGGGTTGTGGGATTGAGCCCCACATTGGGCTCTCTGCTCAGTGATGGGGAGCCTACTTCTGCCTGCTGCTCTCCTGCTTGTGCTCTCTCTCTCTCTCTCTCAAATAAATAAATTTTCAAAAGATTAAACAATAAACATAATAAAGGGTTATAACCCACTTAATAAGAAATATAAAATCAGAAACCATAAATCCATATAGATATAAATAGGTGAATAGATTAAAGGTTTGAAGAAAATGAGATACTGGTATATCCAAAGTTCCTTCCCCCAAAAATACTTAATTACAAAAGGGGGAAAGACTAACATTACCATGAAGAAGTCTGGCAGACGTAACCTCAAGCAAGGGATCAAGGTGAACATAATTAATAATAGGACAAATGGAAAGATTTTCTACCTGATAGAATGCACTGAGAACACAGCATTACTTTTGTGATGATCCTTCCAATGTTATAGAGCTTGAAGTTAATTACAAGGAAACATCACTCCAATTGAGAGAATCTACAAAATAGATGAGCTTATAAACTTACAGTTTTAAAAAAGGCAAGGAAAGGCCAAGAAACTTCTCCACATTGAAGGAGACAAAACAGACAGTGTGATTCTTAACTGGATCTGTTTGCTATAAAAGTATTATTAGGACAATCAGCAAAGCATAAATAGGGTCTGAAGTTCAGGTTGCGGTGGGATGTCAGTGTTAACTGCCCGATTTTTATGGACATTTTGTGGCATATAAAAAAAGGCCCCGGTTTACATGATATACAAACTACAAACTAAGTGTTCAGGGGTGGCAAGGTTTCAGGTTGGCCACTAACTCTCAAATGATTCAGGAAAAAAAGTTGTTTGTGATGTACTTTTCACTTTTTTCTAGTGTGTGATTATTTAATAAATAATATATATAAATATTTGTTTATATATAAATAAATAATATAAATAATGAATATAAATATAATAATATAAAATAAATATAAATAAATAATGAAAGATACGTAATTTAGACAGATTTAATAATTAAGCCCTGGAGTTTGCCTTCCTTGTTGCCAGTGATGGATATTGTTGCAAAAGGCTTTTAGGTATGTAAACACAACACAGTCAGTTCATTATTATATCAAAGAGATTGCACAGCAAATTAAAAACAAATTCCTCATTTAAAAAATGAGTTCTTGTGGCTTGGGAAGAATTTTATAGCAGTACCATTATACTCAAACTAAAACTCAAAATGGTCTGCAACTCAGGTAATTTATATGGAAGGGAAGACAACATGTTCTGGAAAACTGTTAGATGAATAAAAAAGTGGTTCTAAGGGAGCCTGGGTGGTGAATTAGTTAAGCTTCTAACTTGGTTTCAGCTCAGGTCGTGATCTCAGGGTCATGGGATTGAGCCCCATGTCGGGCCCCATGCTCAGCGTGGAGTCTGCTGGAGATTCTCTCTCTCCCTCTCCCTCTACTCCTTCCGCTCCTGCTCTCTTTCTCTCTCCCTCAAATAAATAAATAAATCTTAAAAAAAAAAATGGTTCTATTGTGGATACAGCCTTGTGTTGAAGAGGCACGCGAAAAATTTGAAAGAAATCATTCTAGGGGCGCCTAGGTGGCTCAGTGGGTTAAAGCCTCTGCCTTCACCTCCAGTCATGATCCCATGTCCTGGGATCGAGCCCCGCATTGGGCTCTCTGCTCAGCCAGAAGCCTGCTTCCTCCTCTCTCTCTGCCTGTGTCTCTGCCTGCTTGTGATCTCTGTCTGTCAAATAAATAAATAAAATATTAAAAAAAATAAAAGAAATCATTCTATGAAGTGCAATAGTGAAAAAACCCCTCAATGTTCTAATGAGTACCTGATTTTCCATAGTTACTTAAATATATACACATACGTATGCATAAGTGAGTTGATGGACTAAAAATAATGAAACGATTAACTAGTTAATTACATTCCAAAGTTTTATGCATATGAAAAAAACCTAAAAACCAAAACCTCTGAGAGAATCTTTCCTTTTTTTTTTTTTTTAAGATTTTATTTATTTATTTGTCAGAGAGGAGTGGGAGAGAGAGGGAGAGAGAGCACAAGCAGGGCGAGTAGCAGGCAGAGGGAGAAGCAGACTCCCCGCTGAGCAGAGAGCCCCCTACGGGGCTCGATCCCAAGACCCTGGGATCATGACCTAAGCTGAAGGCTGAAGCTTAACCCACTGAGCCAGCCAGGTGCCCCTGAGGGAAAATTTCCATCAGAAAAGAAATTGGAAGTCATCTTATAACTGATACCACATTATGTTTGTACATATATGGTAATTTTAAGAATGTTGTTTAGGGTATTGTAAGATGACACTTGTGTTCATTGATTTGAATAAGTACACAGTAATGTAATTGTAATTACAACACAGAATACAAACTAACAGGAGACATCACGGTGAACGTGTAGGCTCTGGGGTCAAATAGGCTTATATTTTAATCTCAGCTCAGACTCATATTGAGCAAATTGCCTCACTAACCCTATTTCTTCATCTATAAAACAGAGCTATAGTAGTCTCTATTTCTTGTTAATGGCGATACAATTAAATGAGAAAGTACTCGTAAAGCTCTGGGCAGAATCCTGGCACATTATAGACCCCGAGTATATATTAGTTATTATCGCTATTGGCTTAAAGTTGTGGGGCAGTGTATGCTTTCTTTGCCCTTCCTACAGTCTATCCCTTACACTGTAGTAGACTCATCCTTTAACCAAGGCATCGAAGAGGAGAAAATCAGAGCTTGGGAACCTGATAGAGTTCTCTGTCATTATGCAGCAGAGAACTTCAAGCTCGCAATCAACGAGATTCAGACCCATATTGGAAATTGTAGCCTTGTGAACATGAATACAATCATCCTTTCCCTTTCTTAATTTTTTAAAAAGACATGGCAGCTTAGAGCAAAATTATAGCATTGTATGGGGAAATTTATAGCACATTTAGTCATAAGTTATCCAACAACTGGAGTGTTGGGTCCGTAATCAAAGGAGCGAGACTGATACAAAGCGAAGGTTAAGCAAAGCTTTATTTTGCGCCGAGCATCAAGAGTCAAACTGACTGGCCAGGGCCGTGTCTTACAAAGAAAGGCACCCTTCTCTGCCTTACAGACTGGCTTTTAAGAGCAAAGACCATGTGGTTGGGCCTGGTCACTCACAGGTGGCCAATGGCACAGAGAATCCTGCACAGTCAGGCTAGGTCACACATAAGTGACCAATTGAATTACAATTTACCCTATAATAGACATTTGAACTTCCCTATCACCTTGGTCAGAATTGGTGCCCAAAGGGGCCCAAAGGGCGGGGCCCGTACTCCTTGGTAGCTAGGGAGACAGTATGCGTGTCCCACTGATTGGCTACCTCCACCTGGCCTGACCCGCCCTTGTGTTTGGGCTTTGTTACCTGGGACTGGTTTCCGGGACTTGTTTTTAAGTAAGTCCCCTTGGGGGGGAGGGGGCAGGGTACCTTTAAGTTTTTACTGTATAAACAACAAAGTCATTGTTTAACCTGATGGAATCGCTCTGGCTAAATGGGTCCTTACAGGGAGCACAAAGAATGTGTGCATAAACAGAACTATCCTGTTAAAAAAATAGGTGAGTGTTGTGAAGTGTGTAAGCCTGACAATTCACAGACCTGTACCCCTGGGGCAAATAATACATTATATGTTAATAAAAATAGTTAATAAAAAAAAAGAAGGGGAAAAAAAAGAAGACAGAAAGATTCTAATTCAAACCCCAGAGCCACACATTTCCAGCTTTATAACCTTAGAAACATGATTTCACTTTTTGAAGCAACCTTTTTTTCCTTTTTGGTACAGAGGGAATAATCATGTCCACCTACAGGACTCTCAAGAACACAAAATGTGTGTGGCAAGGCCTGGTGGTTCTAGAAGAGAGTAAGCACTCAGCGCATTGGAGGCTCCCTTCCTTTTCTTCTATATGTGACCTTGACTTAAGTAGAAAACTCTTTTGAGGCCACATAGAAAGATAAGCTATGTCAGAGCAGCCTTAAATTCAAGAATCTGAGACAGTCTGTTGTCATTCCCTCTATCTCAGCACCTCTTATCAAATGACTTGTAATATTTTAACATCAGGGACTTGAAGAAGGAGTGAGGTCTGATAATGGGTACAATTCAGATGCAAAGGTAAAGCGGCATCAAGTATCAGTAAACGAAGTCATGATCATCATAATAGGGAATACTAACTGCACTCGCTATGTGCCATTATGACTTTACTCATAATAATTCAATGAATCACTACACTAAGCTTTTTGAAAAGAGTTTAGAGTTTTGATGGAGAATGGGTAGCAAAGTGTGAGTGTAGGGCTTCCTGTGAAAGGCTGACTGGCCACATAGAAAGGCCCTTTAAAGCGAAATTACCTTCATAAATTAATGTGTTGAGAAACTGGCCTTCAGCCACGGAGGCTCATAAAAACTCTCACATATAGCCTCGAGTTAATTGGATTTGGAAATGCTGATTCAGGCTTAAGGGGAAAAAAAAAAGAATTTACAAAAGTCTGATGGGCGCATCAGGATCACAATGTTATCTATTTGCAATAAGAAAGAACTGTCAAACAAAATAGATATCTGTGTCAGCCTGACCTGTATGTTCCCTCCCTGTGGGGCAACTCTATAGAAACAAGCCAAATAAAAATTCGGATGACTTGGTGAGTGAGGGTAGTTTGGCGTAGATGAACATCAGACCATGTTAGTCCAACACATCCATTTCCAGAAGGGGCCAGTCCTTCCAGCTGGGCTTGGGGTCAGGCAGACATTCAGAGGATTTACTCTGCCAACATTTGCTTCTGTGACTTTCTATTTGCTTCTGACTATTTGGATAAAAGTTCATTTAAGTTAATTTTATCTCTGTGAACTAGAATGTTTTCCTAATACCTCTTCATGTTACTGTCCTAATGCAGGGGTGGACAAACTATGGCGACGGGCTAAATTCAGGCTGCCAACTGACTTCGTAATGCCTGAGAACGAAAAGTTTTTTACTTTGTTAAAAGGTTGGAGAAAAAAAAAAACCCAAAAGAATAATAATAGTTTGTGACATGTGAAAATGAGATGATATTCAGCTGTCAGTGTCCATTAACGAAGTTTTACTACAACATAACCACATAACCACACTCATTCATTTTATGTTTTGGTCTATGGTGGCTGTTTCCATGTTCCAGTGGCCAAGTTGCCCAGCTGCCATGCTGACCTCAGGGCCGGCAAAGCCTAAAATATTTACTGTGGTGCTTCACAGAAAAAGTTTGCTGACCTTTGCTCTCATTCATTATTTTGGTTTTATTAATTAGCCTCTCAAAGAGTGACCTCATGTCTCTCTTTTTCTCTACACTATGCAGCCTGTTTCCACTTAGCTTATTCCCGGCTGCCTGATTTTATTGCCCTTGAATCTCGATTAAATCTGGAGCTGGAAGATAAAATTTAATGATTAATTGGTTAAGTGTCATTTATTGAGCAGTTATTTTGTGCTTGGTGCAGTGCTCTCCCTTCACCCTCAGAGTCTCTCCATGTGATCAATTTTATCACACCTTTTTTTTTTTTAAGATTTTTATTTATTTATTTATTAGAGAGAGAGCACAGGCAGACAGAGAGGCCGGCAGAGGCAGAGGGAGAAGCAGGCTCCCTGCCGAGCAAGGAGCCCGATGTGGGACTCGATCCCAGGACGCTGGGATCATGACCTGAGCCGAAAGCAGCTACTTAACCAACTGAGCCACCAGGCGTCCCTATCACACCTATTTTTAGGGATGAGGAGGCTGTGACTCTTCTCCAGTGGCTCTGGGATTATTGGCAGAGCTGGAATTTGAGCCAAGGCCGCATGACTCCAACCTCTGTCTTCCTCTTCCTCATCATATCATCTCACATTGAGCAACCAAAAAAAAAAAAAAAAAAGGAAAGTCACAATCCATTTTCTGGCAAGAATACATTAAAAAATAAAATCAGGTTTTATTCATTGGTATAGTCAATAAAGTCTCAGCAAGTTCACGGGTAAACATTTTCTATATTGCCAGTGACCAAATCAGGGGCGCCTGGATGGCTCAGCCAATTAAGTGTCTGATTCTTGATTTCCACTCAGGTCATGATCTCAGGGTCATGAGATGGAGCCCCGCATGTGGATCCATGTTCAGCAGAGGGTCTGCTAAAGATTCTCTCTCTCTCCCTCTCTCTCTGCCCCTCCCCCCATTTGAACCCTCTTCCTCCTCTGAAACACCAAATCTTTAGCAAAAAAAGAGTGACTAAATCCAATGTTGCAGCAGGCACTAGGCAGATAAAGCAAACAGATGACATGGACCACATGTAGAAAAATTGTGTTCCATTTTGTTTAATTTTCAATTGTTTAGTTTCCTACTTTTATGCAGACAAGGATATAAAGGCTATTTTTTTTTAATAAGCCATAATGGGGCATGGGAGATATAGGCTTCCAGTCATGGCATGGAAAAGTCACCAGAACAGAAGGCACAGCATAGGAAATATAGTTAATGGTATTGTAGTAGCATTGTATGGTGACAGATGGGAGCTACACTTGTGAACACAGCATAACGTGTATAGAGTTGTCAGATCACTATGTTGTACACCTGAAACTACTGTAATATTGTGTGTCAGCTATACTCCAATAGTAAATAAGCAATTAATGAATTAAGTCAAAAAATTTTTTTGAATTAAAAAAAAGCAATAATACAGGCACTGGGCTTGTGGTGACTTGTATAAAGAGAGAGATGCTACTCAGAACCAGCTAGCTGCTGCTGTGAGGAAATTTAGAGCCAGCTTCCAGGTCTGGTTTTTCAAGGGATGTCATAGAACTGGATCATCATGAGTATCTTACTCATCTTACCCTACTTCATCATGAGTATCTTAAACCCTGGGCAAGCAAAAAAACAACAAAAAAACAAAAAAAACAAAACCCAACAACAAAAAACACCCCACACAGACACACACACCCCTAACTTCAGGTAGAATATGGTGGGCGCGCTGCCAGGCTCTAACCTCTGAGTGATAAATGGTGGTGCACCTGTCATCAGTAGCCTTTAAACCTCATTGCTGTCAGTAGTGTAGTCTCTGTACCAGGATTCCTGCTCTTATCTCCATCTACACAGATAGGGGCTTTGTTCTCTCCAGAGGCCCCTGAGGGTAGAGGCAGTAAAAGTCATATATGAGGCTTTAATGATCCAAATGGCCCTTTAGCACTCAGTTCAATCATAACAGTTGTGTCTAACGGGCTTTTGATCTCCCTCAGGGTACAGCCTCCTGATTAAAAGTCTTTTCTGCCTTTTAAAATTCCTCATTTGGCTTTGATGTTCTGTGCCAGCTAATTTGGCCAGCTTTCTCCACTCTCTTCTCAAGCCCGTGGGGGAGCACAACCAGCCTGAGAAGCAATGTGCGTGGTCTCATCTGTGTTCTTCCTTTTCTATATGTCTGTGTTCCCAGTAAGGGGTTGATGCAACCCGTACATGAAAGCCACTTGTGCTCCCCGCCTTGTGTGAAAGCTTCTTAATAAACCCAAGTCTTCGTTTCTTCCCCTCAATTATTTAAACATTTTTTAAACAAAAATAGTAAACCAGTTTGAGCTGGAACAAATCTATTTTTATAGCTCCTGAATCAGCATTCAAAATATCTTTTGAACTGAACCTAAACCCAGCCAAAATTTCACTCTCTTTGGGACTCTGATTCAAACCATTTTTGAGAAGGGACCTTAAGTGGACCGACCTGTCCATGGTCCCCCCCATGTCTAATTTAGAAACTTCTAGGGAGGAGCTTGGAAGATGCAGAGTATGAACCATGGGCTTATTCCGTGGACTTATCCAGGAAGATATTGTACCATGGGGAGTAAGGGAGAGGCTGGCCAAAGGACAGCGATACCCTGTCACCAGGCAAAAGGAGATGGGAAAGTGAGCGTAGCTGACAAAACCAGTGGTTTTGGCACTCTGTGTTTTTGCTGAGGAATGTGACAGTGTCAGTACAAATCCACCTGCTCTTACTCAAAAGCTTGCTGCTTTGTCCATTGTAACTCCCCTCTCTCCACATAAAGATGAATTATTCAAAACTTAGTGGATAGGAAGGTGGGAGTCTGGAGTGTTTTCAGAAGGAATTTCACTTCAGCTCCATTAAAGGGAAACACGGTCAAGTCCAGTCAGTGTTCTTTCCCCCAGCCTCTTCTGGACTGATCTGTCCTTCCTCTTGCTAATCCCCAGTTCTCCCTGACCTTCACTCATTCCTTTCCCTGACATCCCTAGTTCTTTCCCTACATATCATCCACATTGTTTCATTATCATCTGTCCCTCTATTATACAGTTCCGTCTTAGCTAATCCAAACTGAGAGCTCTTTTTATAGACTAAAGAAATGTAATTATAATACAAAAACCAACAAAAATAGGGTGGTGCAATTAATTCATTAAACAAACAAGTCTTGTGAATTAGAGTGTGTGAGGCATTATGGTAAGCAGTGTGTAAAATTCTTAACATAAACTCTGCCTCTGATAATTTTAGAGTTCAGTAGGAGAATAAACATATCTGGAGAGAAAATTATGACCAAGTTAGACACTGGGTAAAGGTGTCAGATAGGTACAGATAAAGTACTGCAGAAACAAATTAAAAGTTTGTGAGTTTTCTCAATGACCTTCCCTTACGGTGGATGTTTACCCTGCACTTAATCTTTGGATGAATCGTTTCTTGCTGGAATTTCTGCATCTAACAACAAGATCAAAAAAAAAAAAGGATACCTCTCATTGATGATTCTGAATGGCTCCATTTTTCTGACTATAAAATAAGCAATGACTTCTCCAGAGATCGTCCCAGCATGCAAGATGGAAAAAACATGCATTTGATGTGGCTTAAAAAAAAAAAAATAGCCTGGTGCAAATTCTGGGTTTTTCCCAGACTTATGGGATAGAATTATGACTAATAGAGCCACTCACTGATTTCTTTACATCGCTTCTCTGAAAACCTTCTGTATGACGAGAGTAATAACAGAGTTGTTGTGATCGAACACATCGAGTGAAAATGTTTCAAAAGGTATAAAGCACTGGGAAATAGTAATATAATAGTAATTATTATCAACATAATTAAATGAAACATTGGCTTAAACACAAATGAGAAAATAAAAGCCGAGCCTTAATCAGCAAAAAACTGTAGACCGTGGGCGAGAGAACCGTCATTCTCCTCCATTTGGAATGGCTGAGCTTACATTTTGTTACCTTTATCATCAGGACAGTTTTGTGCCGCACATATAATTTTCCTCTCTTTGTCAGAGCTACATGCAACATTGACCCAAGAATACTCAGGGTACATAGTGATTTGCCCATTTGTAAGCCCTCCGTGAATACTCCTTTATCTCAGAGGCACAGTTGCTTTTATGAAAGGCAGAAGATACAGTGACTGGAGTCTAAAAGAAGGAAGGCTGGCAGATAATAACAGAAGTAGTGATAAGAATAAGGCTTTGTCTGTATGCTATTTTTTCTGCTCAAAATCCATGTTCTGGCTACATAATGCTCTCTTGTGATCCTGAGTAACCAAATAAGTCTAGTACATAATGTGTTTTTATACTAATCAATATAGAGAGGGTAGGAAAGAATGCAATAATGATCATAGTAGTATCTTATATACTTAGAAACAGTTATAAGTAGTTGCCACTGTACTACTATCCAAAATCTTATCAGAATTTATTGCCTAATACAGTTTATAGTCTTTTATATTTCAGTCCTCCAAGCCAGAAAGGTTTTTTTTTTTGTTGTTTTGTTTTGTTTTTTGAGTTTTAACACTCCATTGGTAAATAATGGTGAGTTGGTGGCCTTCCTGCAACAAGACCCTTTCCACCCTTCCCATGCCTAGGTAGTTACAACTCACCACTTCACCAAACAGAGAAATTAGATTTAGTTTGGAGTTTGGTTGCAAGGCACCTAAGAATTCAGGAAGAATACAGGAAGATTTTGGTGACAAGGGCCAAGAGATCTGTTGAAGAACAGATACTAAAGGTTCCATGGGTACCGACAGGACTGCCAGACTAGCCATGTGTAGGTGAGACCCCAAGAGACCCACCAAGCTTGGAGAGATGTGCAAATGTGCTTTGACTTTGAACGTGTTTCTGACATTCAGGATAGCTTATACAAAAGGACGGACAGATGACACCAAGCTTTTTCTGTGATAGTGACTTTCCTCTTCCTGTTGTTGTTGTTGTTTTAAGTGGAGATAAAACTGATATGTAACATTGTGTTAGTTGTCCTTGGTTTTATCTATGGGTCCTTGATATGTCTTTCTTTTAAACTTTTCTGCCATTTTTTTACATGTTTTGTTTATAGATAGTGTATATTTACATTTTATTAATAAAACATGTTTTTATCAGGGAATTTTTACCCATTTACAATTATTGTCACAAAATGTGTTTGACCACAAATTTTTAAGATCCTAAGTAACACACAAATAACACACAAGCTTCCATGGCAAGAGAAAGGTAGGGTGTGGGTATAATTGTGGTCAGCCACATTTCAAAGCCTGCACACTTGATGCTAATGCTCTGTGTAAATAACAGTAACAATAATATAAACATATGTGTTCCTAACTTTGTGTTCTTCAAGCAGATTCCTGAGTCTATGAGTAATTGTAAAAGATATAAGGCTTTAACAATAGTAACTATAACAAATAGTAATAAATAATATATAACACATAACTAATTAACAATTAATAATTACATTTGTGTAACATAATGGAAAAAAGCATTCTTAGAATTTATTAAAAGTTAAGTAAATAAAATTAATCCACCAAAAAGAAGTATTTATAGAAATATCCCATGGGGTGCCTGGATGGCTCAGTTGGGTAAGTATCTGCTTTCAACTCAGGTTATGATCCTGGCTCCTGGGATCCAGTCCTAGATCTGGCTCCCTGGTCAGTGGGGAGCCTGCTTCTCCCTCTCCTTCACCTTGTACCCCTCCCCACACTTGTGCACAAGCTCTCTCTTGCTCACTCTCTCTCAAATAAATAAAATATTTTTTAAAAAAATAGAAGTCTCCTAGAATTTGAGGCAAATGTAAAATTAAGAAAAAAATAGAAGAAGTCACATCAAAAAAACATGATGTAGTTAATTTGTAGTTAAAAATAAAAATCCTAGGGTGCCTAGGTACCTTGGTTAGCTCGGAAGGCTTTTGCCTTCCACTCAGGTCCTGATCCCAAGATTCTGGGATTGAGTCCAACTTCAGGCTTCTTGCTCAGTGGGGAGTCTGCTCCCCCTCTCCCTTTTCCTTCCCCCCAACTCATGCTTTCTCTCTCTCTCTTTCCTTGCTCATCCTCTCTCAAATAAATAAATAAATAAATCTTTTTTAAAAAGTAAATTTCTAGTTTTTAAATGTTTCCATTATTATTTAAAAAGCAATGATGTAAATCCATTAGTAATTTAATTTGACATATAAAAATAATAACATAAATTAGAATTAATATATTGAAAAACACGAAACCAGAATTTATAAACCTAAGGCTGATTTACTGAAAAAGGACAATGAATAACAAAACTGACATAGTTCTTTCAAGTATGTATAAGAAAAAGATACAAATTCAGCAAACTGGCAATGAAAAATCAACTATGCAGGAGCCTGAAAGCATTTAGTATGTGTAATTATCAACATTTTGGTAATATATTCACACAATTTTGATGAGATGGATTATTTTCCAGGAAAATGTGAGTTTTAAAAATTCAGTGAAGTATAAAGCATGAAGATATCAAGAACTGAGAAAGGAATTTAAAACACTCTTTAAAAAAGGTGTGTCTGAATTTGCAAGCTCTTTACATGAATGTATTTAATCTCCTCTAGAGCAAATAATTTATGAACCATCCCACATAAAAATGATTAAATGTTTCAAATTCATTTAAAAAGAGACATAAAAATTAATTTCAAGTACTGTCTGAAAAAGAGAAAACACAGAGCTTTTTAATCTGTTAAAAAAAAAGGTCTTAAAAAAAGACTTTAAAAAAAGTCTTAAATAGACTAAATAAACTAATCACAACAATGTTTTAAATGACTAATCATGACTCTTTTGGCTTCATTCCAGAAATACAGGGATGATGGAATACAGAAAATCTACTAATTTCTCATCATTTAGTCAAAAGATAAAACTATTCAGTTGGTTGCATAAGTACAAAAGTATCTATAAACCAATTGAGAAAAACTTAAACTAATATCCAGAAATCATATTTAAAAATATAACACAAGTGATTCCATAGAATCCAGAAACAGGACAAGGCTAAATCATCTCAACATAGTCCATTATATTTCCAGCTAAAACTATGAGACTACAACCAGAAATGAGACATTATGGTGATGGAGGCAAATTATCATCGTTTGCAAGTTATACAATTACTTACCCCTCTATAACCCCCTAAAACCTCACAAGAATCATATGTTAAGTATGATTACAGTTACAAATAAAAAAGTGTAAAATATTTCTCATATTTTATTGAAAAATGGAATGGAAATTATAACAAGAAAATCCTATTTACAGTAGCAATAATGTGTTTAAAAGCTAGAAATAAATTTTAAAAGGAACGTTCTAGACATATATAAACTACAAAATTTCCTAAGGGACATAAAAGGAAACCTGAATAAATAGAGAGACATATCTTGCTCTTGAGCACTGAAAACACATGGATTATTTTTGTGAGTTAATATATAGATATAATGTCAGTTCACTCAAAATCTCAACAAGACTTCTAAAATTGACCAAGTAATTGTTCATTTTAAAAAGAGTAATTCAAAATATGGTCCAACATTTCTTATATGTTTATATTTCTTTAAATTTTGCTCTAAAAGATATTATGTTAATTCAAGCTTTCAAACTGATTCCTAAGCTAGTTGATTTTTCTTTTTGCTTAATTTCCTAGCTGGAAATTTTCCATGCTAGACTAAACATAAATTGGAGAGAAAATCCAGGAACATTTGATTCTGGTCATCCAAAAGGGTCAGTTATGCACAATGAACAGCGTACAGGGGACCGATGTCCAATTTTTCACTGTGTAGCTTGGCAAATTAGTTAATCTCTCCTGTCCTATAAACTGGGCACATACCTACTCGACTGGATTCATATTATAATTAAATTAGATAGCACCTACAAAATGGACACCACAGATTTAAGTATAGAATTTATACTTGATCATTTTTTTTTTTTAAAGTAGGCTCCATGCTGGGCATCACAGCATGGAACCAACATAGGGCTTGAACTTAAAACCCTGAGACTGAGACCTGAGCTGAGATCAAGAGTCAGATGCTTAACTAACTGAGCCACCCAGGGGCCATTATAAATTTTTTCTCCTCTCTTTTCCATTTCCATTTTCCTCTCCCCCCAGCACAACCAGCAAGTCTCTTGCCCTCACTTCCTTTATTGTGGAGAAGTTGTAGGATCAGTGGCCCATTAGCAGTCATGACAACAGCTTAGATAATCCTAATTATAGGCACAGGAGAAAATACCATGCAGAGAGTCAGGAATCTAATTCTAACCATTCCACTGATTAGCTAAGTGTCTGTGTCTGAAGTATCTTGTCTTTAAAGTAAAGGTAACACCAGTTACTTCCATACAGCCCAGAGCTTCCACACCAGACGATCCTTCAAGGTGTGTCCAAAATTTATGATGCCAGAAAGATGTGGTGATGCCCTGGCTCTGCCCGTTTTTCTCGCTTTTCACCCTCACTCTGTCATTGACTTGGGTACTACGACCTAAGGTAAGACTTACCAGAGTCTTTTAGAAAATTGTCCAAAGTCATGACTTCTCTGTCTTGCATAGTAGTCCTGTAGATTCCTTTTTTCCATTCTGATTCTTTTCCTGATGGCCTCAGATCCTTGGCCTGAGAACTCATCCAGGATTTAAATATCAAGGAAGTATATGAAACAAAACTGATTCCGTCATAAGAAAAACAGAGAAGCTATTAAATTAAGTTCTAAGTGATAATAGGACATCTATCTTAGATTACCTATTTCCAGTACCAGCAGGTAATAAGATTCTTTACGGCTCCAAAGTAAATGCCAAAGCAGCTGCTGAGTACCAAATTTAGAAAGATAAGGCAGTTGCACATATATTGGGATAAAGTGGTATTGAAAACGTAAGGCAGCTCTCCTTAGCAAGAACAAATGCTCTGCATTTGTTGGAAATGTGCTTTTTTTAGGTTCTGTTGGAACCACTAATGAGGGAAAGGGACAAGGAGTCACCAGCTAAGTCAGAGAGTGAGAGCAAAGAGTAGGGCAGCTGGGCAGCTGCTGAGGTCAGTAGAATATACAGAACAATGAAACACTGCAGCACTAAACCGTCTTGGGAAAGTAATGAGGTAGAGAAAAATGTGTTGAACAGACCTCCTTTTGGGAAGATTATGGGGTGTGCTCAGAAGAAACATTTGATAGGCAGCTTGGGATGGAGGTGAATGTATCAAGTTCCCAACTGGATGTGGAATAAGCAGTTCATTTTTAACACGATCAGAATAGAATCTTGTCCTCACTAACCTTGCTCCCTGTCTCTCCCACCTCAATAACTGACTCCCCACTTATTAAGCCCAGAATGTAGCCAATGTCCTTGATTCCTCATGATGTTATTGTCCATACCAAATCCATCAGCAAATCCTTCTTCCTTTGTCTCCAAAGCCTCCAGTGTAGTTGTGCACATTCTGGGGTCTCCATGCTTACCACACTAGTAATTTATTTCTCTTGATTATGCATGTGGAAGGGCCTTCTTGTTTTACACACACACACATACACACACACACACACACACACTTGTTTTTTGTTTTTTTTTTTAATGTACTTATTTATTTGACAGACAGAGATCACAAGTAGGCAGAGAGAGAGAGAGAGGAGGAAGCAGGCTCCCTTCAGAGCAGAGAGCCCGACGTGGGGCTCGATCCCAAGACCCTGGGATCATGACCCGAGCCGAAGGCAGAGGCTTTAACCCACTGAGCCACCCAGGCGCCCCCACACACTTGTTTTTTTAAGCTCTTTGGAACCTTTTGAAGTTTTCCTTGAGGTCTACTGATTATACAATCAATTTCATAAATAATTCATATGGAACTGAAAAGAGGTTACATTATTTAATGTATACCTATAAGGCCCGCATGAGTAAGTTTTTAGACCTCTGTTCTCAGGAATGTTTTGTGTGTGATCTATCTGTATCTGTGAGAACACTGGTAGTCTTCTATTTTAGGTGTTGGTTCTACTTCTCTTTCCCCCCGTAGTTTCTGCTTTATGAAAACGGATGCTGTCTCTGAGTGCAGAGACGTTAGCAATGATCACATCTTTATTGTAAACTGTAGCCCTTAGCAGTATGAAGTGTTCCTCTTTATCTCATTTGATACTCTCTGATATGAGTTCTACTTTGTCCACTAACAAGATTAGGACCTTTATCTTCTTTTTCCTTGAATGCCTCTGGTAAAGTTTTGAGTATCCTGTTGTTTTTCACCTTTGTGAATAATTTATTTTAGATACATTTCAGGAATCAAGCATAAGCTGGGTTTCCTCTGTCTGAAGATCTTGCTCTTTTTTTTTTCTTTTAAGCTTTTTTTATTTAAACATATAATGTAACCCCACCACCCTCTCCCAACCCCTCTCCACCCCCCCAGTTTGTTTTATGACATTAAGAGTCTCTTTTGGTTTGTCTCCCTCCCGATCCCATCTTGTTTCTTTTATTCTTTTCCTACCACCTTAACTCCCACCCCCATTGCATCTCCACTTCCTCATATCAGGGAGATCATGTGATAGTTGTCTTTCTCCAGTTGACTTATTTTGCTAAGCATAATACGCTCTAGTTCCATCCATGTCGTCGCAAATGGTAAGATTTCATTTCTTCCATTGTATATGTATATACCACATCTTCTTTATCCATTCATCTGTTGATGGACATCTAGGTTCTTTCCATAACTTGGCTATTGTGGACATTGCTGCTATAAACATTCGGGTACACGTGCCCCTTCGGATCGCTACATTTGTATCTTTAGGGTAAATACACAGTAGTGCAATTGCTGGGTCATAAGGTAGCTCTATTTTCAATTTTTTGAGGAACCTCCA
>RCUC01121452.1:0-71017 GCA_003697995.1 Taxidea taxus jeffersonii | reverse complement strand
AAAATCTCCAAACAAACAAAAGCCCAGGGCCAGATGGCTTCCCAGGGGAATTCTACCAAACATTTAAAGAAGAATTAATTCCTATTCTCCTGAAACTGTTCCAAAAAATAGAAATGGAAGGAAAACTTCCAAACTCATTTTATGAGGCCAGCATCACCTTGATCCCCAAACCAGACAAGGATCCCATCAAAAAAGAGAATTACAGACCAATATCCTTGATGAACATAGATGCGAAAATTCTCACCAAAATACTAGCCAATAGGATCCAACAGTACATTAAAAGGATTATTCACCACGACCAAGTGGGATTTATTCCAGGGCAGCAGGGTTGGTTCAACATCCGCAAATCAATCAATGTGATACAGTACATTAACAAAAGAAAGAACAAGAACCATATGATACTCTCAATAGATGCTGAAAAAGCATTTGATAAAGTGCAACATCCCTTCCTAATCAAAACTCTTCAAAGTGTAGGGATAGAAGGCGCATACCTCAATATTATCAAAGCCATCTATGAAAAACCCACGGCAAGTATCATTCTCAATGGAGAAAAACTGAGAGCTTTTCCGTTAAGGTCAGGAACACGGCAGGGATGTCCACTATCACCACTGCTATTCAACATAGTACTAGAAGTCCTAGCCTCAGCAATCAGACAACAAAAAGAAATTAAAGGCATCCAAATCGGCAAAGAAGAAGTCAAACTATCGCTCTTTGCAGATGATATGATACTATATGTGGAAAACCCAAAAGGCTCCACTCCAAAACTGCTAGAGCTTGTACAGGAATTCAGTAAAGTGTCAGGATATAAAATCAATGCACAGAAATCAGTTGCATTTCTTTACACCAACAACAAGACAGAAGAAAGAGAAATTAAGGATTCAATCCCATTTACAATTACACCCAAAACCATAAGATACCTAGGAATAAACCTAACGAAAGAGGCAAAGAATCTATACCCAGAGAACTATAAAGTACTCATGAAAGAAATTGAGGAAGACACAAAGAAATGGAAAAATGTTCCATGCTCATGGATTGGAAGAATAAATATTGTGAAAATGTCTATGCTACCTAAAGCTATCTACACATTTAATGCAATGCCTATCAAAATTCCATCCAATTTTTTCAAAGAAATGGAACAAATAATCCTAAAATTTGTATGGAACCAGAAAAGACCTCGAATAGCCAAAGGAATATTGAAAAAGAAAACCAAAGTTGGTGGCATCACAATTCCCGACTTCAAGCTCTACTACAAAGCTGTCATCATTAAGACAGTATGGTACTGGCACAAAAACAGACACATAGATCAATGGAACAGAATAGAGAGCCCAGAAATAGACTCTCAACTCTTTGGCCAACTAATCTTTGACAAAGCAGGAAAGAACATCCAATGGAAAAAAGATAGCCTCTTCAACAAATGGTGTTGGGAAAATTGGACAGCCACATATAGAAAAATGAAATTGGACCATTTCCTTACACCACACACGAAAATAGACTCAAAATGGATGAAGGACCTCAACGTGAGAAAGGAATCCATCAAAATCCTTGAGGAGAACACAGGCAGCAACCTCTTCGACCTCAGCCGCAGCAACTTCTTCCTAGGAACAACTCCAAAGGCAAGGGAAGCAAGGGAAAAAATGAACTATTGGGACTTCATCAAGATCAAAAGCTTTTGCACAGCAAAGGAAACAGTCAACAAAACCAAAAGACAACTGACAGAGTGGGAAAAGATATTTGCAAATGACATATCAGATAAAGGGCTAGTATCTAAAATCTACAAAGAGCTTAGCAAACTCAACATCCAAAGAACAAATAATCCAATCAAGAAATGGGCAGAGGACATGAACAGACATTTCTGCAAAGAAGACATCCAGATGGCCAACAGACACATGAAAAAGTGCTCCACATCACTGGGCATCAGGGAAATACAAATCAAAACCACAATGAGATACCACCTCACACCAGTCAGAATGGCTAAAATGAACAAGTCAGGAAATGACAGATGCTGGTGAGGATGTGGAGAAAGGGGAACCCTCCTACACTGTTGGTGGGAATGCAAGCTGGTGCAACCACTCTGGAAAACAGCATGGAGGTTCCTCAAAAAATTGAAAATAGAGCTACCTTATGACCCAGCAATTGCACTACTGGGTATCTATCCTAAAGATACAAACGTAGTGATCCAAAGGGGCACGTGTACCCGAATGTTTATAGCAGCAATGTCCACAATAGCCAAGTTATGGAAAGAACCTAGATGTCTATCAACAGATGAATGGATAAAGAAGATGTGGTATATATATATACGATGGAATACTATGCAGCCATCAAAAGAAATGAAATCTTACCATTTGCGACGACATGGATGGAACTAGAGCGTATTATGCTTAGCGAAATAAGTCAACTGGAGAAAGACAACTACCACATGATCTCCCTGATATGAGGAAGTGGAGATGCAACGGGGGTGGGAGTTAAGGTGGTAGGAAAAGTAAAAATGAAAGAAGATGGGATCGGGAGGGAGAAAAACCAAAAGAGACTCTTAATGTCATAAAACAAACTGAGGGGGGTGGGGGGAAGAGGGGTTGGGAGAGGGTGGTGGGGTTACATTATATGTTTAAATAAAGCTTAAATAAAGTTAAAAAAAAAAGATGCTTCATGCAGATAGAACCTAACGCAAAATAGAATAGTAATTGAAAGTGGAAGTATAAAGTCACCTCAGGAAAAGCATAATCTGATGGTTGGCAAAAATGGCAAAATAAATGCATTCCAGAGGGGACTGAAGAGAATATAGCTTTTTGGTGTGGGAAAATAGTTGGTATTTTGCAATTATTTAGTGACAGTGATATATTAATTAATTCTATACATGGTTATTGTCTATAATGCCAGTCGCTTGGATTATATTATTTACAGAAAGATAAAGATACCTGTGCTTGGTGCATATACATTTGGTAATGAAGCATAGAAAAGCAAGGAAACCACTAATGGAATTGCAAATAACAGAAAAAATTCCTTGGATAGTAAGGCCAAGCAAACAGTAATTTAACTAGGAAAATTAAGACAACAGGAAAAGAAAGAGAACTTTACAAAAATACACAGGAAAAATAAAATCTGCACTACAAATTGTACACTCTGTATAAAGATGGTGAATTCTTATAGTAAAAATACTGGCTTATAATCAAGTTGTTTATAATCAAGTTATTCCCAAGTTGTGGTTATAGGAATGTACTTTGTGGTAAATCATGAGAAGTATACTTATAACTTGCCACCTTTGTATATGTATATTATACATCTATAAAAGTTAATTTAGAACTATAAAGACACAAACTATAAAATAATTGAAGAATTTTCTATTTTACTTTTCCATTCTCTTACTGATTATTAGATATTTAGATTATTTCGTGTGCATGTACATAAGTGCACACAAGGACACCATGGACATCTTTTTCCAGAAATCTTTGAGCAAATCGTTGGTCATTTTCTAAAGCACAAATTGATTTAATTTGACTCTAGGATGAAGAGTTAATTGAGTAGATAAAATAAAACAAATATTCTATTAAATATATAAAGGGTTATTCCAAGAGAATTTTCTGAGACTAACTTCTGTAAGAAATAGCTCTTATGTCTATCTTTTTAAAAAAAATTCCTAATAAAGACCTTTTCTAGAAGAGTTTGAGGCCCAGGATGAGGTAGCATCAGGATGGCACATCTCCCTCTCAAGGATTTTTTTTTCAGGAGTATTTGAGCTTCTGAATGGCAACAAACATGTCTATTTTCACACAGTGGGGTGAGCAAAATAATGAGGACAACAAAGTCTTGAAGGAGCTTTTTATTGCACATGAGAGAAAACAATCACCCACACACCAAAACCCTCTGAGCAGAGAACACCAGAGGGGAATGATAAAGTAGATTTTCACGAGGGAAAACCTGCAGAAATCTACATAAAGAAACTGACTTCCAACAGGAGCATTATGTGAAATGAGTTAGATGAATGTGTTGCACCTCAACATTCTCTTTTTGGTTAGCTCTTGAAGACTCAAATCAAATTATTTTACCATGAATGAATATCATGTGGAAAGGAAATTGTGATTGTATTTACAAGTGTTTCTGCCCCTCCTTCTTTTTTTAAATTTTTAAAAATTTTAAATAAACATATAATGTATTGCTAGCTCCAGGGGTACAGGTCTGTGAATCGCCAGGTTTACACACTTCACAGCACTCACCATAGCACATACCCTCCCCAATGTCTGTAACCCCACCACCCTCTGCTTACTCCCTACCCCAGGCCACCCTCAGCTTGTTTTGTGACATTAAGAGTCTTTTATGGTTTCTCTCCCTCCTGATCCCATCTTGTTTCCTTTATTCTTTTCCTACCCCCCCCAACCTCCCATGTTGAATTTCCACTTCCTCACATCAGGGAGATCATATGATAGTTGTCTTTCTCTGATTGACTTATTTTGCTAAGCATAATACCCTATAGTTCCATCCATGTCGTCACAAATGGCAAGATTTCATTTCTTTTGATTGCTGCATAGTATTCCATTTTATATATATACCACCTCTTCTTTATCCATTCAGCTGTTGATGGACATCTAGGTTCTTTCCATAGTTTGGCTATTGTGGACATTGCTGCTATAAACATTCGGGTGCATGTGTCCCTTCGGATCATTACGTTTGTATCTTTAGGGTAAATACCCAGTAGTGCAATAGCTGGGTCATAGGGTAGCTCTATTTTCAGCTTTTTGAGGAATCTCCATGCTGTTTTCCAGAGTGGTTGCCCCAGCTTGCATTCCCACCAACAGTGTAGGAGGGTTCCCCTTTCTCCACATCCTCGCCAGCATCTGTCATTTCCTGACTTGTTCATTTTAGCCATTCTGACTGGTGTGAGGTGATATCTCATTGTGGTTTTGATTTGTATTTCCCTGATGCCCAGTGATGTGGAGCACTTTTTCATGTGTCTGTTGGCCATCTGGATGTCTTCTTTGCAGAAATGTCTGTTCATGTCCTCTGCCCATTTCTTGATTGGATTATTTGTTCTTTGGGTGTTGAGTTTGCGAAGCTCTTTATAGATTTTGGATACTAGCCCTTTATCTGATATGTCATTTGCAAATATCTTCTCCCATTCTGTCAGTTGTCTTTTGGTTTTGCTAACTGTTTCCTTTGCTGTGCAAAAGCTTTTGATCTTGATGAAGTCCCAATAGTTCATTTGTTCCCTTGCTTCCCTTGCCTTTGGCAATGTTCCTAGGAAGAAGTTGCTGCGGCTGAGGTCGAAGAGGTTGCTGCCTGTGTTCTCCTCAAGGATTTTGATGGATTCCTTTCTCACATTGCGGTCCTTCATCCATTTTGAGTCTATTTTCGTGTGTGGTGTAAGGAAATGGTCCAATTTCATTTTTCTGCATGTGGCTGTCCAATTTCCCCAATACCATTTGTTGAAGAGGCTGTCTTTTTTCCATTGGACTTTCCTTCCTGATTTGTCGAAGATTAGTTGACCATAGAGTTGAGAGTCTATTACTGGGCTCTCTATTCTGTTCCATTGATCTATGTGTCTGGTTTTGTGCCAGTACTATACTGTCTTCATGATGACAGCTTTGTAAGAGAGTTGGAAGTCTGGAATTGTGATGCCACCAACTTTGGTTTTCTTTTTCAACATTCCTCTGGCTATTCGAGGTCTTTTCTGGTTCCATGTAAATTTTAGGATTATTTGTTCCATTTCTTTGAAAAAAATGGATGGGATTTTGATAGGGATTGCATTACATGTGTAGGTTGCTTTAGGTAACATAGACATTTTCACAATATTTGTTCTTCCAATCCATGAGCATGGAACATTTTTCCATTTCTTTGGGTCTTCCTCAATTTCTTTCATGAGTACTTTATAGTTTACTGAGTATAGATTCTTTTCCTCTTTGGTTAGGTTTATTCCTAGGTATCTTATGATTTTGGGTGCAATTGTAAATGGGATTGACTCCTTAATTTCTTTATTCTGTCTTGTTGTTGGTGTAAAGAAATGCAACTGATTTCTGTGCATTGACTTTATATCCTGACACTTTACTGAATTCCTGTATAAGTTCTAGCAGATTTGGAATGGAGTCTTTTGGGTTTTCCACATATAGTATCATATCATCTGCAGAATGATAGTTTGACTTCTTCTTTGCCTATTTGGATGCCTTTAATTTCTTTTTTGTTATCCGAGTGCTGAGACTAGGACTTCTAGTATTATGTTGAATAGCAGTGGTGATAACAGACATCCCTGCCATGTTCCTGACCTTAGCAGAAAAACTCTGTTTTTCTCCATTGAGAATGATATTTCAGGTGGGTTTTTCATAGATGGCTTTGATAATATTGAGGTATGTGCCCTCTATCCCTACACTTTGAAGAGTTTTGATCAGGAAAGGATGTTGTACTTTGTCAAATGCTTTTTCAGCATCTATTGAGAGTTTCATATGTTTCTTGTTCTTTTTTTTTATTAATGTATTGTATCACATTGATTAATTTGCAGATGTTGAACCAACCTTGCAGCCCTGGAATAAATCCCACTTGGTCATGGTGAATAATCCTTTTAATGTACTGTTGGATCCTATTGGCTAGTATTTTGGTGAGAATTTTCACATCTGTGTTCATCAAGGATATTGGTCTGTAATTCTCTTTTTTGATGGGATCCTTGTCCGGTTTTGGGATCAAGGTGATGCTGGCCTTATAAAATGAGTTCGTAACTTTTCCTTCCATTTCTATTTTTTTGCCACCCCCCCCTTACTGATTCAATAGAAAGATAGAACATGGTGAGAATGATCATGATTTCTCTCAGGAAGAATGGATTTTTTAATGCCAGGACCAAAATAATCATGCACTTGCAAAAATCGTTCACTTAAATGCTCAATAATTATGGCTTGTATTGCACTATCAATTTTCACGATTTTATGTAGTCTCTTTCAAAGCTCTTTGAAGAACTGTCGTTGCTGCTATTTCAAAACAAACCTACAGGGAAAATATATTTGAAGGCCAGAATATTTTTTCAAAATCTATTTATCAATTGAGTGATTTCACCATCTAGACTAGGGCACAGAACTTCCAATAAACATTTACAAAGTATTACATGAAAATAAGGAAGGGTTCAATTACTGTAAGAGCTTTTCTAACAATTCACAAATATAGTTTCTTATCAAGTTTCTCCCTTGGGCTTCAGATAAGCATATCAAATCTTATACTGGACTTTTCCAATTACCTCAGAATAAACCAGTGTTTCTAAATCTTGGCACTCTTGGGATCTTGATAATTTTTTTGATGAGAGGAGGTTGTCCTAGGTCTTGTAGGACGTCTATTGGTGTATCCGTCCTCTACACACTAGATGCCAGTGGCATACCTCTCAGTTGTTAAAACCAAAAATGCTTCTAGACATTGCTGAGTGTCTCCTAATGGGGGAAAAGTCAGTGATAGTTGAGAATCACTGAATTAATGACCCAGGCTAAACCTACTGTTTCGTCTAAACAAGACTCTTTTCCTGTGTTGCCTGTATTCATGCTGATTTCCAAATCAGAAATACAGGAATAATCGTTCATACTTCATGAATTTTTTCTACCTATACCTGAAGTTTCATTACTTATAGAAGAAAATACTCAATTAAGGATTATAATAAATAAGTCATAAGACACTTTAAGATGGGACAGATGAAGCAAAGAGGAAGTACCGGTGAACAATAATAAGTATGGCTGGATCATGATACATGACTGAGGGTTGAATAAAATGTTCCATTTGGAAGTGCCTGGGTGGCAAGTTGGTTGAGCATCTGACTCTTGGTTGTGGCTCAGGGCATGATATCCTGGCATTGGGCTCTGTGCTCCGCATGGAGTTGGCTTGGGACTCTCTCTCCCTCCCTCTCCCCTGCTTTCTCTCCCTCTCTCAAATAAATAAATAAATCTTTAAAAATGTTCTCTACAATGCTTAATGGACTATCATGCAAAAGAACACACAGTATTGGACTTAAAAAATATAAAATTACCTCAGGAAAACATTCTTTAGTGAGTGGTAGAAGTGGATGAGTAAAAGTACTCAAACAGAGAATCAGGGTTTGGTTAAGGCAAATTTTTATTTTTTATTTTGTCCTTATATCAATTAAATATTACACTATATTTTAAGCCCACAACATAATATGCAATAATGTTTATTATGCTTTTTAAATCCAACATAAGCTGTTTGTTCTCATTCAACAAATTAATATCTATCTTCCTGGCCTGGGTGACTGTGTTGTACAGTTAGGGCAGCCAAGCACAACCAGTTCCCAGATAATGACCCCCGCTAGAGGTGCTGCATGTGTGGCCTGTGTGGGTGTGGGCATAAGCCTTGCCCTCACTCACAACCTGATAGTTCTTTTTGGATCAGTGTAAAATTCTCCCAAATAATGTGTGTGCCTCTAGTTGTGCATAGCTTGCATTGCTATTAAACAGTATAGCCAGAATTACATTTTTTTCTGTGCTGAGATGTTTTATACATATATTAGACTGCAAAAAACATATACAGAATTAAAAATAAGTATGAAGAAAACACCATCAAAATCATCACCCATGTCAAGAAACAACATTGCTAGCTCTTCATGTAACATAGGGTGCTTCTTCCTCATGATTCAATTCCTCTTCTTCTTGAGATCATGTGATCCTAACTTTTGAGATAAAATGGCCATGCTAGACTTGTTTATGGCTTCACAAACATGGCTTCTGTCTTCACTTCTAAACAATATGAATACATCTTCAATAAGTATCTACACTCTAAATGACCTTGTTTAGTTTTTCTTGCTTTTGTACTTTCTTTCATTTACCTGTAGTAGTGACATGAAGTTATTCATAGGATGTTAAATGTAGTAGTAAATTATTCATCAAATTCTTCCATTATTTTTTTAAAGTATCAGTATCACTGCCTTCTTTTACATTCCTGGTATATTTTGTGTTTTCTTGCTTTATATGATTCATCCCAACCAAATTTTTTTTCAGTTTATGTGTTGTTTCTTTAAGCTACATTTTAAATTTGATCTCTATTTATGTTTTGCTTCTATTTCACTCATTTTAAAATAAACTTTATTTTAGACTAGGTTTAGATGTACAGATTTATTGTAAAGATAGTCCAGAAAACTAAGATACAGTTTTCTAATATCCCACACCCAATTTTCTTTATTACTTACATCTTATGTAGTATAACACATTTTCACAATTAATAAATATATATTGATACATTATTATTAGTTAAAAGTCATACTTTATTCAGATTTCCTTAATTTTTTCTAATGTCTTTTTTCTTTTTTTCTCTTTCTTTCTTTCTTTCTTTTTTTTTTTTTTGTGGTCTCCTTTTTTCTTTATTAGGATCCCATATCCGGGTTATCATTTGCATTGAGTTGTTATGTGTCCTTGGGCTCCTCTTAGTTGTGACCATTTCTCATATTCCTTGATTTGATAAACTTGATGGTTTTGAAGATTTCTGACCAAATATTTTATATAATGCCATTCTAATGAAATTTTTCTCTTTTTTTTTTTCATGATTTGACTGGAATAATATGTTTTTGGGAAGAAGGCCACACAGAGAGTAGAAGTGTCATTCTCATCACATGTCAAGTCCATATTGTCAATAGGACATTACTCTTGGGGTGCCTGGGTGGTTCAGTCAGTTAAGTTGGACCCCATTGGCTCAGGTCATGATCCCAGGGTCAGGAGATCGAGCCCTGCATTGAGTTCCATCCTGGACATGGAGGCTGTTTGGGATTCTCTCTCTCCTTCCTCCCCTCTGTACCTCCTCCACATTCATGCACATCTCCTTTCTCTCTCTTAAAATAAATGAATGAATGAATGAATGAATGAATGAATGAAATAACACATAACTCTTGATGTAACCTAGGTCATCTGGCTTGAGTTCATGGTTGTCGAATTTTTTCTCTGTGGAGTTACTCTTTTTTTTTTTTTTTTTTACTTCCTTCCCATACTGTACTCTTTGGAGGAAGGTCACTAGGTATAGTCTCCACTCAAGAAGTGGGAGTTACATTGTACCTCTTAATGGCAGAATATATACTTAAGTTATTTGGAATTCTTCCTCACATAGTTTGCCTCCATTTACTTATTATTATTAGAATCTTCTCCCACATTTATTTTATTCACTTATGTATATCAGCATGAACTCATGCACATTTAATTTTATACTCTGGGTTTTAAACAAATACTTTATTTTTTTTCTCAAATTATCTGACCTTTGGCCATTGAGACTTTTCAGTTAGCTCCCATGTTCTTTTGATATACTCCCATCATTCTTTGTGTGTGCATGTATGTGCCTGTGTGTGTGTTTTAGTAGTTTATTACTTTATGGCACTATCTTATGCTCCAGGCTTAACTTGTGTCCTACCCTAGAATCAACCATTTTTCTGAAGAGTCCTTATTACTAAAATTGGAGAATGATATTAAAACCCAAGATCTGGGTGCTAGTTGTCCTTGTTGTTACTGAATTGTTTTCTCTTTTAGCCCTACTTAACTAACAGAGGTTGAAAATATGTGTGTATAAGAAAATATGTGTGTATATACATGTATATCTATAATTATTTATTTATATGTATATTCATATGTGTTTACATGTTATATATATCATTTATATATTATATATTATTTGTGTATACATAAATTATATATTATTTATGTGTATATATGCATACACTAAACATGACTTTATACTGATGTCTCTAACTCTCATCACATGGATCATTCTAGCTTTCTCCCCTTCCTTATATGTAATCTTCTAGTCTAACAATGAGAAACCTGATTGCCATCATCTGCCATCAATTGACATTCAATAAAAGTATATATATATATATATATATACTTTTATATATATTGGTTTTTGAATTCTTAATTTGCAGCTCCACAGTAAATGGCTTTATCAATAGAGTGCAGTGCTATGTATAGGTTTGTATTTGTTTTTATCTTTAGGGTCACAGATTACACTCACTTCCAGATGTTAGGCCAGCACCTTATTCTCCCACCTGCTTCAGTGAGGCTGTTTCATATATTTGTAACATCTTTAGACTCTTTTTAAATTTTTTTTAAGATTTTATTTACTTATTTGACAGACAGAGATCACAAGTAGGGAGAGAGGCAGGCGGGGTCTCGGGGAAGCAGGCTCCTTGCTGAGTGAGAACCCAATGCGGGGCTTAATCCCAGGACCCTGAGATTGTGACCTGAGTCGAAGGCAGAGGCTTTAACCCACTAAGCCACCCAGGAGCGCCACATTTAGATTCTTTTTGTCGCATTCTACCCTAAGATCCCCAAATCTCCTAAATTGTATTATTTGTATTATTTGCATATACATCAAACTAAAAACCTGCACAGCAAAGGAACAACAGATCAAAAACATCAACAAATTAAAAAGCAACCTATGGGATGGGACAAGATATTTGCAAACCTTAACATGTATGATTTATTACTTTTTGTACTATAAATTCAACAGGTTGACAGTTTTTGTCAAATTTAATGTCTTTTATTTACCATTATAGTATCATAAAGAATAGTTTTATTATCCTAAAAATTCTATATATTTCACCCCTTTAATTTTCCCTCTCTCTTCTAAAAAAATTTAAGTTCTACTCTCTTAACAAATTTAAATTATACAATACAATGTTATCAACTAAAGTACCACATTATACATTGCATCCTAAGACCTTACTTATAACTGAAAATCTGTACCCTTTCACCAAGCTTTTCCTATATCCATGCTCTCCAAGTCCTCACAACCATTTTTCTCCTGTTTCTTAGTTCAAATTTATTTTAGATTCCACATAGATGTGTTACCGTATGGTACTTGTCTTTCTATTTGGCTGATTTCAGTTAGCATAATGCCTTCCAGGTTCAACCATGTTGTCACAAATGACAGGATTTCCTTTTTTAAAAGGCTGAATAATAGTTCATTGTATATATCTATAAATATTTATTGATCCATTCATCCCCTGATGGACACATAAGTTGTTTCCATACTTTGGCTGTTACGAATGGAAATGGAAGCAAAGTTATCTTCAATATACCTGCTCTATTTGCTGTTACATCCAGGAGGTATTTTGTTTTTCTCCTTGCCAATCCTTTAGGATTTTCTACATAGACAATCATGTAATCTTTAAGCAAAAACTTTTATTTTCTCTTGGTTGTTCTGTGATAGGAGTGTAGGAACAAAATCAATGAAAATAAATATGAATGAAATGCGATAAACGAATGAAAATAAAATCTCATTATGAAAAGTAAGTTCCCTTCCTTCCTTCACCACTTCCTACTCACCTATTTTTATTTCTTTCTCTTAATTCTTTCTTATACAGATAATCATAGTGACTATAATGTAACATTTTTCCCCGTGAAGATTTCAGAATATTTTTTCCTATACAGGTAGTTTTGGAACTCATTTAAAATAATCAAGGATACTTTCTAATTACTGGAGCAAATGTAAATATTGAAGCACATTTCCCCTCTAGCTTGAACTAAAATATATCACGCTTGCTTTTAAATTTCCTCCTTCCTTCTTATTCTTTGGTTGTATCTCTTCTTTTAGTTTGTTATAGACCAAGAGACTCATTAACACCATTCAGTGTCATGTGTCCTTATTCTGCAAGAATGAGAATAGATTATGAAATTCTAACAAGGTGACACTGTTGGACACATAGGACACTGGTGGAAGTCCTATGTAGGAAAGATCTGTTGGACTTTTTTTTCTAGTAGGTGAACTTCTAAGATTGTATTTAAATTCCAGTTAGTTAACATATAGTATAGTATCAGTTTCAGGTGTAGAATTTAGTGATTCATCCCTTACATATAACACCCAGTGCTCATCACAAGTGCCCTCTTTAATGCCCATCACCCATTAGCCCAATCCCCCCCACACTTCCCTTCCAGCAACCCTCAGTTTGCTTTCTACAGTTAAGAGTCTCTTATGGCTTGCTTTCCTCATTATTTTTATCTTATTTTATTTTTCTTCTTTTCCCCTATTTTCATCTCTTTTGTTTCTTAAATTCCATGTATAAATGAAATCATCTGATATTTGTCTTTCTCTGACAGACCTAATTCACTTAGTATAATATACTCTAGCTCCATCCTTGCCATTGGAAATGGAAAAATTTCATTCTTGTTGGTTATGTATATAGATATATAGATATATACATATCTATATATCTTGCTTCTTTATCCTTTCATTAGTCGATGGACATCTGGGCTTTTTCTATAATTTGGCTATTGCTGATAATGCTGCTATAGACATTGGGGTGCATGTGCCCCTTTGAATCAGTATTTTTATATCCCTTGAATAAATACTGAGTAGTACGATTGCTGAGTCACAGGGTAGTTCTGTTCTTAACTTTTGGGCGAACCTCCATACTATTTTCTAGAGTAGCTGCACCAGTTTTCACAGTTTGCTTTCCCACCAACAGTGTAAGAGGGTTCCCCTTTCTCCGCATCCTTACCAACATCTGTTATTTCCTGAGTTGTTCATTTCAGCCATTCTGACAGGTATGAGATGGTTGGATTTTAATTCAAATTCTAATAATAAGGTTGTTCTGTGTAACAGAATAAGCCATGCAATAATTGAAAGCCTACTTACTAACCACACTTTTCTATGGTGAAATGCTTGCTCTCTCTCTCTCTTTATCTTCTCTTTCTTCTCTGAAGACTTGCACTATAATTTCTTTGTGTCCAGTGTTTTGATATGCCTTAATATATGTATATATATATGCCTTAATATATGTGTATTTTATACATTTATTTGTACTTAATATATGTATATTTTTATCCACTGTGTTAGACAAGAAGTGGATTTTTTCAATTTGGATAATCTTTTCTTTTCTTTTGTTTTTCTTAAAGAATTTTTATTAATTTGACAGACAGAGATCAAAAGTAGACAGAGAGGCAGGCAGAGACAGAGAGAGGGGGAAGCAGGCTCCCCGCTGAGCAAAGAATCCAATGTGGGACTCCATCCCAGGAGGCTAGGATCATGACCTGAGCAGAAGGCAGAGGCTTTAACCCACTGAGCCACCCAGGCGCCCCTGGATACTCTTTTCTATCAAATTGATTTTTTTTTTCGTAATTTGTTGTACTAATAATTTTTAGTTTCTGCAAAGTTATTATTCAGATTTTGTTCTTCCACTACTTATTTATTTGTCAGATAGAGAGAGAGAGCAGGAGTGAGCACAGGCAGACAGAGTGGCAGGCAGAGGGAGAAGCAGGCTCACTGCTGAGCAAGGAGCCTGATGTGGGACTCGATCCCAGGACGCTGGGATCATGACCTGAGCCGAAGGCAGCTGCTTAACCAACTGAGCCACCCAGGCGTCCCACTAATTTATATTCTTATTGTGTTTTCTCCATTTTACAACCAAAAATTAATTTGTTCTTACTTTATTTTCTGGAAGATTTTTCAACTTTATCTTCTTCATTCATTTGAGTTTGTTATTTCTTTTATTATATTTTTAATTGCCAAGAGCAATTTGTTTTGTTGTCTTTTTTATTGTATTCTCTTCTTGTTTCATGGATGGAACACCTTCTTTCTCTCTCTTTTTTTCTCTCTCTTTATTAATTGGTGATAGTTTTTTTTTTTAAGTTTTCTTCAAACTTCTTAATTTATTTCCTCAAGTTACTTTTTTATATTTGTTTGGTTTGTTCTCTTTTGTAAAAGAGGTTGTTTATAGAAGAGGTTTTTCTTCTTCTAAAATCTCTTTAATAAAAGAGGTTTTTCTCATTGTCTGGTGATCATTGGTGTTCTATTCATACTTGTGAATGAGGCACTAAGAAGTTTATTAGAATTCTGAGCTAAAAGTACCACTGGTCAAACATGGGCTTCACTAGATTAGAATCTTCAAGAAAAACTGTTGTACAGTTGCAAAATAACTAATCTCATTTGGAGATATGACTAGGTAGCATGGTATATGTAAACTCTCAGTTCCCCCATTTCTAGTATCATATTCCCTAAATGTCTGATGTCTTGCATTACAGAGACAGTGTTCTTTCCTTTATCTCTGGTTTTCTGGTTGGTAAGAAAAGACACTTCACTCAGTCACAATGAATTTGAGGGTCTACTTGCTTTTTAGAAGACTTTCAACAAATATTGTTTTATCCAAAACTTCATACTCAGTTGCAGCATTCCACAAAATTTTGAGCTTTCACAGTGTTCTACAGTCCTTTATGCTATCTTCTTCCTTTTAAAAATTTTATTTTCTTTAAAAGAATCTGGAGCCTTAAGTCATAGTTACTGAAGCATTTTATACTCTGAATCATGTAATTCCCTGGTCACAGGGAACTTATTTATCATTGATTGGAAAATAATCAAATGTTCACATTCAAATTTATTGTTAATTAACAAAAGTCAAGATAATAAATGCTTTGTTTCTTCCTTTCTCTACATACATACTCTATAACTCAAATATATCTTGATATACTACATGTCTGATATAGATTATCTAGTGATATCTACATGATTGCAATTTATTTGGATTTAAAATACTTTCAGAATTGATTTAATAGATATAAATTATAAGTTAATTAAAAGATCTTATCAAACTGTGTGAGAATGACCTAAAGTAGAACACACATCTTAGATAAACACATCTATAATGTCATTAATCATCACACATTCAAATTAAATGATTCCAATAAATTACTTAGTATCAGATTGTTCAGACTAAACACAGTGTCATATATTATGAAATTACATGTCCAATAAATTACTAAGTGTATTGTCAGGCATCCAATTACAACTTTGCCCTCATATTTATTCCTCTCTTAAAGTTATACAATAATTCTAATGTTTCCTAAATGTTATTCTTCTTGATGTATTATAGATTCTTTTTCTTGATAGAGGCAAAAAAAATTCTTACTACCTTTAGTATCCTTTGTTATACAAATTAAAGTTTTAACAATTTTACACTTTTAAAATATTATAAACACAACTACAAACTGAGTAGTATAAATTAAACAAAAATAAATTAATATTTCTTTTTCCAAATACAAGTATAGAGTGATTTCCTACTCAGAATCAATGTAATTTTCATGTAAGATTGCCTAAAAATTATTATAATTTTCTTACTTTATGTTGATTTCTACTCCTATAATATTTGCTTTGGGGTAGTTTGTTTGCTATTTTTTTTTTTTAGGATTTTATTTATTTATTTGGCAAAGAGAGAGTGAGAGAACACAAGCAGGGGGAGCGGCAGAGGGAGAGGGAGAAGCTGGCTCCTCTCTGAGCAGGGAGCCTCATGTGATGTGATGTGGGGCTTGATCCTAGGTCCCTGGGATCATGAGCCAAAAGCAGATGCTTCACCAACTGTGCCACCGAAGCACCCCTGTTAGCTACTTTTATTCTTCATCTGTATCAATAAGGATTCATATCAGAAAATATCCCAAACTGATATATATAATCACATGTATTTTATAAAATGCAGAAAAAATTAAATAAAAAATGAATTCATATAATTGGGTCTTAATGAAGTTTAAAGAGCAGAGGACTTGGTTCAGATAGATTGTTATATAGATACAGAATAAACAAAAAAATTCTCTGTAAGGATTTCCATTTTTATATTCCACACAGTGTTCTTCATGAAGTAGAAAATAAGCAAATCTTGTAAAATTACTAACCATCATAATTAGATGTTTAAATTAAACAAGAAATAAATAATTACATTGATTATATAAGCAGAAATATCAATTTCCTTTATAGGGATGTTATTATCACCTATTAAAATCTCATATCCAAGTTTTATCTGAATAAAATGAATGAAATATATGTTTAATGCATATATAAATACAATAAATACTGTTTTTAGACTTTAGACAATAAGATGAGGAGCTTAATATCTGGAAATATGGAAAAAAGTGATGTTCCTGGCTTTTTCCTCAGAACTTCTAGGCTTCAGTATACCACACAAAGCAAGCGGTCTCTGAGCAGAGAAGACAGAAACTGGAGTCTGATATTAATATGATGACTGAAGTTGATAGGGTACTAGAGTAAGGCAGTTGCACAAAGGAAGAAACATGTCTAGGAGACTCAGAACAATTATGTCTTTTCTTGACACAAAATTCCAGAGAAGTTTATTTTGTCATCATTAAATTAGGATTAAAAATTATAATGTACATTTTACTTTCTTAACTTAGGCAATAGTGGCAAATTAACAAAAAACAGACTGGGTTAAAAATAAAAATTATTGGGACGCCTGGGTGGCTCAGTGGGTTAAAGCCTCTGCCTTCGGCTCAGGTCATGATCCCAGGGTCCTGGGATCAAGCCCCGCATCGGGCTCTCTGCTCAGCAGGAAGCCTGCTTCTCTTCCTCTCTCTCTCTCTCTCTGCCTGCCTCTCTGGCTACTTGTGATCTCTGTCTGTTAAAATAAAATAAAATCTTTAAAAAAAATAATAAAAAAAATAAAAATTATTAATAAGAAATCACAAAACACCTATGGGTTCACTTTTTCTTATATTATGATACACGTTCAGGTTACAGCTGATTAGTAACTCTGAAATATCACACAGTATAATACATTTCTACTTCCTGCCAGCAAGGAGTATGCAGCTCTCTTCATGTGTGACGACTCTGCAAATTGTGTAAGACCTGAACTGGCCCATAACCTATAATGCCTTGAGCGAGATGAGTATGCTAATCACATGCCATATGGACATAAAAGTATCTAAATGCTTACCTGTGATTTATGTACTCATCTTGTGGTGGCTCAGTAACAGTGTGTGCAGAACACCAGGACTATATTGTAGATTTCAGTAGACCGGATAACCAAAGTATACATCATACATAGAAATAACAAAAATAAAATCTTATTTTTGGAATACATAACAATTCTCTTTGTATATGTACAATTTGAACGTGATGGTTATATGAAGTAAGGATTTCTTTTTTCAGCTTTATTTTCTAAAAACACAACTAAATGATGTGCAGCAATGAAAGATTATATTGACCCAAAAATGTGGTTTAGAATGTAAATTATGTGTTGGAGTCTGTTTGGATGATACTGTTGCAATAGTATGAAAACATTCTGGGTAGTTACCCAGATTAGGGAGCTTGTACTTCCTTCATCAAGGAAGTATTGTTATAAAAATAAAAGTCAGCTAAATTGAACAGGGAATTGAGCAGCAGAATAAAAACTCTGAATCATGTAAATGCCAGTGCAATAAATGTAGAGAATATTCTCTATAGTACTTAATACAGAGGCTGATAAAAAACAACCATCACAGCCCAGTGAGGTTCAATGTTTGTTGAAGGAAACAGTCTATGTAGATCTACTTTTGGTATTTCTACAAGACCAGGAATCAACTTGTTCTACTTTTTTTTTTAAAGATATGAATTGCACACTGACTTGCTTAGTTGTCTATTGTCTTGGGTATTTTTAATGATATTTGTAATTCCATGTGAGAAAAAATTCAGTATGTTTTTCAATGGTAATTAAAATCACAGGACAACAATAAAAGTAGGAAGCTTCAAGAATGGTTTCTATAGGTTGTTATGACATGTTTCATAATGTTACAATAATTTTTACGAAGTAGGTAGAATTCATGGCATTGAGCATCTGAGAAAAGTAATTGTTTATCATTTTACAAATTTTATAAGAATATTTAGAATTTGTATTAAAAGTAGATTCAGAGAGGGGCGCCCGGGTGGCTCAGTGGATTAAGCCGCTGCCTTCAGCTCAGGTCATGATCTCAGTGTCCTGAGATCGAGCCCTGCATCGGGCTCTCTGCTCAGCAGGGAGACTGCTTCCCCCCCCTCTCTGCCTGACTCTCTGCCTACCTGTGATCTCTCTCTCTGTCAAATAAATAAATAAAATCTTTAAAAAAAAGTAGATTCAGAGAATAATAAATCTATGTATCTGTAATTCACTTTTTTATCAAAACATAATTTAAATTTATTTAAAATTGTATAGGATAAATGATCAGAAATGACCATTAAAAATTAAAGGTAAATTTTCAAAATATGGAATCACTTACTGTGGTTTGAAATAAAGTTTTTAAATGAATGTTACAAAATTTGTTTAAGTTATCTTCAGTTTAATTTCTCAACCATTCATCTTATTTTTTTAAAAATGTAATAGTTTAGAATGCCTGGGAGGCTCAGTTGGTTAAGCGTGTGTCTTCAGCTTGGGTCATGATCCCAGGGTTCTGGGATCGAACCCCAAATTTGGCTCCTTACTCAGGAGGGAACCTGCTTCTCCCTCTGCCTGCTGCTTCCCTTGCTTGTGCTCTCTCTCTTTCTTTCTGTCAAATAAATAAGTAAATTCTAAAACAACAAAAAAAACCCAAAAAGGAATAGTTCAAGTATGCATTATCCCCACAAAATAGTGCTGTTAACCCAACTTAGGTCAGATAAATTAACACATTAGTAAATATAAAGCAAACAAATGAACATATTTAATGTTAAATACCTTAAGTCTAATATGCATGGTTTTTGTTTAAAATGTGCAAATAGGTATAGAATGTGAATGTATCATCAGCTATTACTACAACTATAATGTTTAACAGATCTAATAGTGGCTTAAACAAAATGTGTTTTTTGCTCTTTGAATGGAGTTCTACTTCTTAATATTAAAAAAGCTCAATGCCAGGTGATGTCCTATGTGGTCCTGATTCAGCTAAATAATTATTTTAAAGAACAATACTAAAACAGAAAAAAAAAGTTCAAAGAAGTCAGAAAAACTAGGGCACATAATAGGACAGAATTAGAATACTTACAAAAATATCTCTGTCAAGAGCCAAGAATGTCAGACTCAATGGCTCCTATATCAGAAAGCAGTAGACATAGTTTTTCTAGCAACCCCAGAAGTAAAGCCTAAGTATTTGATCAAGGATTAAAGTCAATGTATATGAGTAAGGAAGTTTCCTAATTCTTTTTAAAATGGATATTTGAAGTGTAGCCAGTTACTTGTATAACTAAACATCTAGACCTTGGAAAAAATATATCAGAAAATATCAAATTAGCAATTAAATTAAGAATGATTAAATGAATATATGAACAAAGCCTGAATGGATATTCAGAACCTTTATATATGTGGACAACAGCAAACATATATTAAGTAAATACTAAGAAGGTCCATACAACTAACAGAAGGAAAAAATAAAAAATAAAAATTTGAGGTAGTCTAACAGCTGCTAAAGACATTGAAGGCTTAATGTATGCCAGGGAATGATGCCATAAGATAAAAACTGTGCTTTAAAGCTAAGCTCAAGAAACAGAAGAAAATGAATAGAGTAAGTATACTGAGCTAGGCACTATTTATAATAAGTTGGATGGAAAGGCTTCTCAGAAGGCACACTTACAGTGGGGCATCCCAAAAGAGGCAAAGGATGGAATGTCCACAGACAATATGTTTAAAATTTTAAGAAATTATAGGAATATAATTAATTGTCATGTAATATAATAGATTCAGATTGTGAAATGGCCTATAGCACAATGTAAAGTAATAGTTATTCCAACAAATGAATGCATTATAGCAATGAATATTATTAGGGTTGATTTTCAGAATACATGGGGAGAAAATTAAATCTAATAATTCTATGAAGGTAGGATAAACCAGGTAGGATAAACCTGTTTCTCTGTTTCTAACCCAGCTCAAAATGCAAATATTCTCCAATACAAAGTAGTGAAAAGTTTAAGGAAATAGTAAAAATAATATAGGGTGTTTTAGAAGAAGATATAATCAAACTCACCATTTCACAATATAATTCAAAATTGTGCTTGCTAGTAAAAAGTTTCATAGACTTTAAAAATGAAAAAAAATTGTAACAAAATTGGCCAGATCTATACGAGATGTAGGACAACTAATTTGTAAGATTTCCATCACCACAGGGAAATACCATCAGCAATTTATTTGTATCATGTTCTTTGCAATTTCATAGCTGAAGACCACCAAAAGTAATTCACATTCATATTAAAAGGCCTAGGGAACTTTCATTAAACAGCTTCAAGAATTATTTTAACATACCAAAGATAGTAAATGACATATGTAAAGCATTTAAATATAATATTTATAGATAACATTATATTCATAGAAGAAAATAAATTGTACATAATTTATATATATATACAATTGCACACACACACACAAGGAAAATGTATCAGAAAAACTAATGAAATAATATAAATTTTACAAAAAGAAGATGATCAATAGCAAAAGAAAAAGTACAACTTAATAAATATCAATTAAAGTCTTTAAGACTAGTCTTTCAAGGAAGAAAAAGACCCTAATTAGATAAAAAATAATGGAAATAGTGATCTCTGAAGATAAGAAGGAAGTGCAAAAGTTATGTAATAATTTTGTTTTCCTTTGACTTTATTTATTTACTTATTTTTTAATGTTTTCCTTTGACTTTAGAGAAAAAAAATCTCTTTGTATGGGAAATCTTCAACATTATAATAAATAGCCAAAATAGAACTCCCCAAAACACATCTGGAGATTGCAAAAGGTAGTTTTAAGCAGTGAGTCTTGAATTAATTCCCAGTGGAGCACTTTAAATCATTTTCCTATGTAAGATTTAGACTACTTTGCCAAATTCTAGACCTCCAAGCCAGAAGCTCAGAGCTTCTGGACAGATTAACATCTTCATCTGTGTTCTGATTCTGGTCCAAAGAAATATTTAGGTTGTATTTGAACCCAGCTATGTCATTTTATTTTTATCTTTTTATATCTCATTCATTCATGTATATGAAGCGGAAGGGCTTAGAAAAGGATGAAAGCATGAAATGAAATTGATATAATTTCTTTAAAACATAGTGTTTTTAAAAAGTAATAAATGAGATTAATTATAATTATATTAAATTAATATAATTTATGATTATAAATTATATAATTATATATTATATAATTAAAAAAACAAAAAACCTACAAAAACATTGCATTTATCATATTATATAGACTTCTTTTTTTTTAAATTTATTATTATTTTTTTTACTTTATTTAAGCTTTATTTAAACATATGATGTAACCCCACCACCCTACTTCTTAAAGAAAGAAATAAAGGCATATTTTTTTGTTAATTTATCTTTTAAGTAATTCTCAACATCCAACATGGGCTCAAATTCAAGGCCCTGAGACCAAGAGGTGGATATTTCACTGACTAAGTCAGCTAAGCTCCCCCAAAAAGTCATGGTTTTGGTAGCCAGATTACAAAAAAACTAAGCTACACCAAAATGAACTTTTAAGGTGTTACCTTTTAACAGCCTGTTAAAGGCTACAACTATGAAGGATATTAATTAAATCTATACATAACAAGTAAAGTTAAGGAGAGATTGACTTCAAGACATTAAAAGTCAATAAAGGTAAAATCCATACATAACATCAGATTGTTCTACATAGCTTAAGCTACAGATAATATGTTCCAATGTATCCCAAGTAAGACTTGTGTCCTCTTCTGGAAATGAAAGTTTAATCTACTCCTTTTCTAAGACCTGCTCCCCTTTCTGGGTTCTGTCCTGGCATAATTCTTGAAAGAGTCATTGAGAGTTGTGAATTCCAGTTTGGTTTGGGTATCAAATATTGACTATAACAGCAGAGGAGAAATATGACCTTGGTGATGAAAATGTTGTGTCTGTAAGAAGTATTACTTTCTGCAGTGGACATGGATACCTAGGGGATACATTTTCCTGAAGAATCAAATCTTCAGATGTTATTAATTGCTCCACTCTGTTGCATATTTTTAGTGTAGGGGATTTAGTCAAAATCCTAGATTCTATTAAAGACTATTTTGAGAGAGAGTGAGTGCAAGTGGGGAAGGGACAGAGGCAGAGAGGAGAATCCTAAGCAGACTCCACACTGAGTGTAGAACTCAACTGGGGGTTTGATCTCAAGACCCTGAAATCATGACCTAAACTGAAATCAAGAGTCAGATGCTTAACTGACTGAGCCATCCAGGTGCTCCTCCTAGTTTCTTTTAGAGTTCTATCAATTCCATTTTGATTCAAATATAGGTGATGGAATCAGACATACAGGGAGTGAAGGAGTCTCTTCATCTCAAATATCTGGCCTCAAAGAGGTGGGCTAAATCCCAATTTGTCATATTGCTTCTTACAGTTCTTACAGTAGAACCCAAAACACTACTTTGGAGGTTAACCAACTTACCTAGCAACAACCAGAAAGATCCTAGAGGAATCTTTTAAGTATCAATTTCTCTGGGAAAGAAAAGTTTCCAATATTGCAATAAGTTACAGACTGTATTCATTAGCAGCCTGAAGCCCAAAGTACTCTCCAGAACACCAGGACATACCCCAGGTTATTGTAATAAGTCTGATTCATAAATTAAAAGTTTTCAGATTGCCTTTTTTTCTCCTCTGGAGAGCCACCCTTTTTTTCATTGTTCCTTATCTACATGAGGTTTCTGATTCAAAATCAATAATTTTAATTGTTTTTTTTTCTTTTTCTTTTTTTTTCCCCTTTGAGGTATAGGGAGTTAGAGTGGTTCTGCAAAGGTAAGAGTGATTCTCTCTCTTCATCCTCACCTGAGCATTGTTTTTTCTATATCATTCTTATAACTAGTGCAGATTGTTATAATCAGTATAGATATACAGGTGGGAGTTAGAGTATCTTACATTATTGGTGTAGTTGATTGACTTAAGTGTTTCTCTGTCCTTTAGCAAGGATACTTATTTTACTTCAATGTCCTATAGGCCTAAAAAACACTAGAATTCTAATGAATGTGCTATTGAGAAATTGTTCAAATAATAATGGTATACATGTGTCAAAGAAAAATTGCACTGGACAAGTTAAACAGGCAAGGAAGATTTTATTCAAGACTACTGCAATAAGAGAGAGATTGAATTCAGTTCTGCTAGGACAAGAGAATGTTAAGTGCTGGAATGAGTTACTGGAAAAGTAATGGAGGAATGTAGGGAAGAAGTTGGCCAAATAATTAGGCCATTTGCACTTGCTAATTGGTGCTCACTGAAGTTTGGCTACTATCTTACCACAGAAACTAGGAGAAAATAATTTGTTGATGATCACATTACCAAGTGGTAGTTTCCAGCCCTTGAGAATGACACTACTGGGTTGTAATATTGATAAGAGGCTGGGAGAAGATTTATACCTGGAAGTTAGCAGAGAAGGGATTTACAGTTGCATGTTTTCTAAAGTAAATACTCTTAGGAAAAGGAAAGTCAAGGAGCAACCCGTCTAAAGTTTAATCATGATGAAGAGGGTATTCAGACAGTTTTGACCACATGTTTCCTGAAGCTGACGTAACTAGGTTTTATGTTTAGCTATAAGCACTCATTTTATTTCAACACATTTTCCACATTCAGACAACCATACTTTAAGGTACTAAACTTTATTAACAAGAGCCCCTCAAAAGGGGGCCTTTTTCCCATATAAATGTTCTCTTATCATATGCCAATATACAAATATATTGTTTTGGCAGGATGTTTGAAGGTTAATTGATCCAGGACAGCTGTCTTAGCAAGAACAAAATTTGACTATAATCCTATGAGAAAATTTTACTTTTTAACCTCTGAATTGATCTGGAGAGGACAATTGGCAAATTGTGCTTGCATATCTTGACTTTTCCTTCAAGGAAGCACAGCCATAGTGATAAATCCTGGTATAATGTTAAAATTTAAAGACAAAGAGGCACCTAAGTATAAGAAGAAATCCAGGGCAGCTTACAGAACAGTGATGATGCTTTTCCTACAAGAAAGCTCTTAAGAAATCAAATGGTCATATTCTCCATCATCAGCATTTATCTATGCTCTCTTATGTAATACGCACATCAGGAAATTAGAAATTAAAAGTTGCAAGGTACTGACCCTTTAGTTGTGTCAGCACTTGAGAAAGAAAAACGATGACAAGCACTCTATATTAAAAAGCTCTTTTGGGATGACATGAGCAGGACATGACCTCTGGTTCACCTGTGAACTGGATCAGGACAATAAAAGGCTCCGCATCCCCTCCCTTGTCCTAGGAATGTGAATTCTTGTTCCCAGAAACCGCCCCTTAGATAGCCCTGAGATAGTGATGTGGTGATATATATAACTGAACCCAGTTAAGATATCATCTATATAAGCTTTTAAGATTTGGCAAGCTAGTGTAGAGAACTCATCTTGCAGCTGCCAAGGAAAGCCTCCTATGTAGTTTTCTTGCTTATTAGACCTGCCACCACCAATCTCAAGTGGGCTGCATCTTTCTTCAGTCTCCCATTGCTTTCTGCATATAAGGTACAGTTTCAGGTTTTAGCTGAGAGGCTCCTGAGGAGCTTGAGAACCAACAAGCCCTTAGGATGATAACCAAGTATTAACATAGCACCCTGCTTCATAGACAACTTTAAACATTGCAAATCCACTATGCAGAAAATACGAGAAAGAAAGGCACTGAGAGCAAGACACTTAGCTCTACAGTATAAAATGCAATATAAGATTTTTTAGATGAAAGAATTCCAAATACATGCATTTTTTTGTCTCCTTGAAGAATATTTATTTAGGAACCAACTAAAATTATACTAGACTTAGCTTTTTGGAAGAATAAGCCAGACTTCCCAAGTAACCAATAGAGAGTAGACATAGAAAAGGGATACTTCAAAGAAACATTCTGAATGGGTAATAGCATTAATTATTTCTTGATGTGACTAATTGGTTGAACTTAGGCTTTACTGTGATAATGATGCTTTCAAAAATACTTTCTCTGTTTATTTGGCAATAAAATAAGGATTGCCATTATAAAATCTCTGGTCAAAAATAATAAAGCATATTTAAATAAAATGGAATGGCATCATATAAGATCTTGAACTCTCCCCTCAAATTTGATTCATCTTATTTTTTTATTTGAAATCAGTGTTAGATTAGACCAATTTTATGCCAAGGATATATTGTTGCCAAGAGCTAGAAGGAAATGATTGGTTGATTTGGGGCCAACTTAAAATTCTTCTTAAAAATCTAATCAAAGTTCTGATTTTGCAACAGGTTATTTTAGTAGAATGACTCATTTTTATATTCTAAAACACACACCACCAACACTGCTGGCAAATGTCCTTCCATTTCAACCAATTTATGAATTTGAGATGATGGATGCAAATGAAAATTTATTATTTGAGAGAAATGTATTTCTCTCTGTGCTACTTAATGGAAATATTTGTAACCTTATGATGTTTTTCTAGCTCCAGAAGTGTGATCAGTATGCTATGCCCTAGTAGGCAATGATGAGTAAAATATAACCCTTAAATAAATTTGGTTTGTAAAATAAAAGCATTATATGAAAATATCTGGGGATAGGTATGGAGTTATAAAGACAAAAATACTTAAATACAGAAATATATGTAATAATCAACAGAATGTGAGAAATGTAGACAATGATTAAGGTCTTATAATTCATCTTATATTAAAGTAGTTGAGTTTCTATTGTTTTCAGTGCCCATTTGGATATAGGTCAGCTTGTTAGACAATGAAAGATATTGGCCAATTGTCTTGTGTGCACCTCCTAATGTGTGTACTAAGATTCTCCATAAAGAGGATCTATAAGTTTCCTTCTAGTACAAGTATTCTGTGTATTAATGATAAAGGTACCAATAATAGCTGAGTTGTGTATTAGTGGAGCTCTACTTACTAGGTAGAGAATGGGCTTACCTATTAGTGTACAGATGAGATCACATCAATTATTAACCCTTTTCACAGATTCATTATTTTAACTTCTTCAGATGATGGAGAAACTGCAGCCATGTGCAAATCTCCCTCCAAAATTGCTGCTGCTTGGGTCAACATGAGATTCAGAAACTGGTGAAATCACTGTTTGAGATGCATATTTGTGTACAATTTGTGTACAATAACATTCAAAGTGCTTTACCACAGGTACATACTACTTCCTCATAACTAAGGCATTATTACTGTTTTAACTTGGATCTTGTTCCTTTTCTCCTTTGCTTAAATAGGACAAGTAGGATGCAAGGTACTCTGCAAAAGCCAGTTAGTTCAAAACTTAAGATTTTCTTTCATGTTTATTTTCCCCTTTCTTTTCACCCCAAAATGGCATTAGTAAACTTCTCATTTCAGAATCAGAATTCACTTCATTAGCACTTTACCAACACAGAAGTCTCTATATCTTCAACATAATGGATTTAGATAGACAGATAGATTAGATAGATAGATAGATAGACATCATCTATCTACCAGAGGCTTTCTAGGGCTCCATAGATGTGGGGCATATCAAATGTGAAGGATAAGTGCTGCACCTGATACCTCCTACAACCAAATGGAAGTACAACACCTTGTGGGCCTCTTTAGATTTTGGAAGCAAGATATTTCTCATTTTGGTGTATTACTCTTGCCCATTTGCTGAAAAACCCCCAAAGCTGCCAATTTTGTAGGGCCAGAACATGAGAAGGCTCTGATGCAGGTCTAGGCTGCTGTGCAAGCTGCTCTACCACTTTGCCATATAATCCAGCAAATTCAATGGTGCTGAAAGGTTCAGTGGCAGGTAGGATTGCTATTTAGAGCATTTGACAATCCCCTATATGTAAACTGTAGTACAGGACTTTTGGATTTCAGAGCAAGACCCTGCCATCATCTGCAGAGAAATACTCTCCTTTTGAGAAATAGCTTTTGGCCTGTTCCTGAGCCTTAGGAGAGACTGAACACCTGACAATGGGCCACCAAGTTACCATGTGACCTGAGCTGCCTATCACAAAGTGGGTGTTATCTGACACACCAAGCCATAAATTTGAGTGTGCAGAGCAATATTCTTTCATCGAATGGAAGTAGCATATATGCAGTTGGGCCAAGCAGGCCCACAAGGCACAAGTAAACTACATGAAGAAGCAGCCCAAATGCCTGGTTCCCATGGGCTACATTGTCCTACTTTGCTTCTGTTTCTTCACCTGCACTTATTACTTCAGAGACCGTTCTCTATTATCAATTGGCAAAGGAAATCTTCTTATCAAATAACTCACTTCACAGCAAAAGTAGTACAGATACAATATGTAGACACCATCTAAAAATAGACAGCTCAACACTCCAGACCTTTTTTTGAACATTCTTGAAGGATGGTCATGAAGGGAAATCCTCCCCAATGGGTAGAAATTTGGGCAGTGTATTTCGTTGAGCACTTTACTTGGAGGAGAAATAGTCAGATGTGCAATTATAAGGTTTGGCTGGATGGTCAAGGAATTGTAAGGAACATTATTGAAAAATTGGTGGTAAAGAAATTTGAGGGCAAAAGAACAGAGCAGACATAAGTAACTTAGTAGAGGAGGATTTTAATAATCAAGTAGATAGGATAACCTTGTTAGTACTTAAACAAACTAAACAGAAATCATCTTTTTTTAAAGATTTTTATTTATTTATTTGACAGACAGAGATCACAAATAGGCAGAGAGGCAGGCAGAGAGAGAGGGGGGAAGCAGGCTCCCCGCTGAGCAGAGAGCCCAATGTAGGGCTCGATCCCAGGACCCTGAGGTCATGACCTGAGCCTAAGGTGGAGGCTTCCCCACTGAGCCACCCAGGTGCCCTTAAACAGAAATTATCTCAAGCCCTCCAGTTCTCTACTTATGCATGAATAAAATGAAGGAATTCAATTTAATAGTCTCTTGAGTGTTTTCCACATATGACATTTTGTGTTTTTGTAATAAAGTAGTGGCAAGTACATGACTGTTGTTGGTACTTAGCTGATAATTTTGGATGAATTCAGAATATAAAAAGGGAGATAGTGTTATTACTATCATTTTCAAATAGCAAGACAAGACAAAATAAGTGTAAGAGGAAAATATGACATTTCTTTGGGGTCTGTAATCCTTGTTGGTATAATTCTATTCTATTCAAGTAATAGTTTTTTGAAGAATTTAAAAGTTTATTATAGGTATATGAAATGACGATTAACATTCTTTCTTAAGTTATGGTCCATAATTCACATTTTATAGACAACAGAATGAAACATCTAAAGATATTAGATAAAGGAGGATAAATTATTAATTTAATGAATTACAATATGTTGTGGCTGATGATCTAAAACTTAGTTACCAAAAATCATGTCTACAATTGCTTGTGGAGAACATAGCAGAACAGCTATGCAGCAGTTAGTTGAAGTTTAGTGAGGAACAAAGATTCTTTGAATGTGGGTCATGATAAAATAAAGAACTAATTTATTATACTAAGATGATGCTGAGGTTATTAGAAATCCAAATAAGTGTCAAGTAGAGGTAATTACAATAAGTGTTTTATTAGAGTCATTGAATGAGACATGAAAATATCAAGGAGCTAACTGAAAAAGTCTAGAAATGTATCTTAAGAAACTTAAATACTTAGATAAATATTTACCTATCAATAGGGCTTATTATACATGCAAACTGAATTCATTGCTACTGGTTATAATAAGTTTTATCATACCTATGGCATTAAATTAAGGAGACAAAAAAAATACTGGTAAGGTTTGTGTTCTTTTCCCCCTTGTGTTAGTGATACACTTTTAGAAGAGTTCATTGCACTGCTGAGAAAAGACTATAAATAGCCTTCATTAGCTCTAATGTCACTTTACTCATGGATTTCTTCCTGCCTGTCAGAGGCAAAACTGTTGATATATCCTTTTAGTCGACCATTGAGCTACAGTTTAGTTTTCACATGTTCCTGTTAAAGATTCATGGATTAGCTTAACAAATAAATGATAAAGAAAGAGATGTTATTTAAAAATACAGATCATTTCTGACAGATCCTTGCAGATAATGGGAGAAAACCAATTCTTCATAGTTATTATTATTTCAGGCCAGAGGAATTATTTTATGTTCTTTACTCTTCACCATATTGGAGAGTTTATATAGGCACAACTTCTCTCTATTGGTAGAGCCCATGCCTTACTAATTAGGCAGAAAGTTGCACTTTGTAGTGATTATGCTGAGTTAAAAAAAATAAAGTGGGTTGACTCTTTTCCATATTTATAAAAGAAAATCCACATATATGAGGGAAGAGGAGAAAAAAACAGAATATCAGCTTAAAAGTTAAAAATCTTACAGAAAAACCTGTCTCTAGATTTTTTTTAATTTTAGATATTTTATTTATTTATTTGACAGACAGATATCACAAGTAGGCAGAGAGGCAGGCAGAAGGAGAGGAGGAAGCAGGCTCCCCACTGAGCAGAAAGTCCAATGTGTGGCTTGATCCTAGGACCCTGGGGTCATGACCTGAGCCAAAGGCAGAGGCTTTAACCCATTGAGCCACCCATCCACCCCTGTCTGTATAGTTTTTATGAGAATTTTTTAGGTAAATTTATTATTAAGGGTAAGTGACACATCCTAGGTTACAAATGAAAAAAATGAAAACCTCAAGCACTGAACATCTTGCCTCAGTACAAACAGGTGATTAGTAGTGGTAAGTCATAAATGGCAGTTTCCAGCTCAGAGTTCTTTTGGTTGCACAAATGCTATTGAACCAATGTGGAAATTTCTAAGTATTATTAAGCTCCCCAGAAAATTGGCACATCCACTGATTCATTTAGCCATTTAGTGAGTCAGTAATAAATTTACTTGATAAAATACTAAACATAATACTTTTAATGGTAGTTTAAGTATCAGTCACTCTGTTAGGATTTGTCAATACAAAAATGAATACACCACTCTGCCCTCAAAACATTTTCTGCTTCACAAAATTTATCTGCTTTATTTGTAACCAGTGATTTTTTTTCTAAACTGTATTCTGTTAGATTAAATACTCTCTTCACTACTTTCTCACTTAATCATGAGTACATCTTTTTGAATAAATTAGAAAAGAAATTTTACTTATGATTCATGACTTAAAATTCACTCTGAGTAATAGCTGCTTTCTTAACTATAAAATAAAGCCAACATAAATTAAACATTTCAACAAACTTGGATCATAATAAATGAGGTATTAGTATCATGGTGAATTATGAATTTTATTTATATATTTCCTTAGTGAAACAACCACCATATATGTAAACAAGAACAAGGAAAAGTTAATGATCTGAGTATTTAGAGCAATTGGAAGTTAAAAATATATATAAATTCATGAAAAAGTAGAAATAATGTATATGTGCTAAGAAACTTTTCATTAAAAGCATTTCTGGAAAGCATTGACGAAATAAGAAAAGAAAGCGAATTAAAACTTGATTATGTTTCTTGATGTTATTGAATGGGTCATAAAGAGAATAGACAGCATTGGCTTATATAAATTAAAGATACTCAGATCACGATTCTTACCAGTAAAAGGCTACGTTTGTTTCAGTTACTTAAATTAAATTGAAATTTGTCGTTTTGAGATACTTGGGTGGACGAAAATGTCATATTCTTAGGATTGTTTAAAGTGGATTGCAAAGTCATTTAAAAAATAAAACTTGTGCATATAAAAGGGAATAAGTAGAGTCTCCTGTTCCCTATTTTGTGAAAATATTCTGGTTATACATTGGTCTTTAATTATTTTTCAAGACATTAAACTAGAAAAGACAGTGTACCAGTGTCTCTAATATTTGATACCGTGTCTAAAATAAATTGAGCTTTAACATTTATTCTTTTCATTAATAAATATCATTGAACAAATATACCAAAAAGAGCTTGTTACATGTATCTAATGATATGTACACTGCAACTGGCTAGGATCAAAGGAGATAGTTGTCACAGTGTCTCTTAGACTCTTTTCCCAATATTGTCCAATTTTTATTGCCCCTGACAGCCTCTTATTCTTATCATGATTGGGGAACAAAGGTGTCTTCTAGTGTCATCAAAGGCGCAGTTTCTCTTTTGAATTCTCATTCTCACAGCTTCGCTTGGTGAAAAAGATAAAAACACAAGGAGAGAAATTTACTCTGCAATCTCAGACTGAAAGTTAACTAAGATTGTGATTGTGATACCTACCTTTATGGTTTTAGATCCAGGATTATAAAGACAAAATTTCTATAATTTATTTAAAAGTAACATTTATTGCTTGGTTACTCAGAAAAAAATGTAAACTTTCATTATTTGCATATTTTGAATACATTATTTTAAGTATTATTAAAAGTAAGTCAAGCCACTCCTTATGGAAGTGTTTCCCATATTTAGATTATATGTGAAGAACTATAAAATTTAAAATGGCATCTGAAAAGAAATAGAAATTTTATCCTGCCTAGGAGCTATTAAATACATATATTTTTATTATATATTCACTTAAATTTCAGAGTACAAATTTCAATAGGAAATATTTGAAAGAGGCAAAATCAAGTTTTCTGGTTACCCAAACATCACTCATGAGACTGGCCTCTTCTCAACTCAATAACATTTTAAAGTACTTAATGAACCAGAGTATTCTAAATCTGAAATTGTTTGGAAGAAGATAAGTGGAGTTGTTCCCTCACTGAAGGCTGTGCTTAAAATTGCTAGATTTCCTATGACAGCCCAGTAGATAATTGACACTTTTTTCCCCCTTTTTCATCTTTTTTTTTTTTTTTAAGACAAGCTTATGTCTGGCAGAACTGCAAACTAAAATTTGAGATCTGTATACTGTCTGGAAAGTGTTACAAGTCTTTAGAAGATTAAAAACTTCATGGACTTCAGTTGTAAAATATGATTAATGTCTATGAGAGATATTTTTCTGATAAATAACCAAATTGTCACATCCTTATAAAATATGTATTTCCATACATAATTCAATGAGGATGATGTGTTGTAGGTTCCCTGCTATGCTAATAATGCATTTAACATTAAAAGCAATCATTTTTTCTAACTTCTTCTTTCCATCTCTTTTTATTCTATCCAGAAAATATTTCACACAGTAAAATGTAGTTATGGGTTTCCTGATGGAGCCAACAGTACAAAGCATACAAAAAGCAAAAAAGAGATTTTTTTAGCTTCTGGCTACAATATGAAATGTTGGAAAGAGCATCTCTCCCATCCTAACAATATGGAAATATCGACAAAATCACAACATTCATTGGATACATAAAAAAGGTGAAGTCACAAGGCCACCAATTACTGTAATATCTAAAAATAGAATTGTGATTCTAAAGCGAAATGGCCATGAAAACATTGACTTAGCTAGAGAAAAGCAACAAAGGAAGGTAGAGATTTCTATTGAATTCAATTTTGAAAAGTTTAATCTTTGGCTACCATTAGAATGTAGAACCTTGAAAACAGTAAACACAAAGAATGCAAGAGAAATTCAAGGCTAGTGCCACTCTGAAGTTAAACATAGTAACAGCATAGCACAAACCCAGATATACTCCTGATCTCCTAATGTAAATGGCATAGCCAAAAAAGTAGATTGTCTGTTTCTAGGCATAAAATGCTATTTACCTTAGTTTCTACTGTCCTACACATGATGTCTGGCTTTCTACCAAAACTTCAGTGAGCACAGAAAATCAAATCAAGAGATATACTTCACTGTCAAGAGACAAACCAAGCAAAATAATCATATTCATATATGACCCAGACGGGAATTTAAAGAATCAGGGAATTTAAAACCATTATGATTATGTGTTAAAGGCTCCAGCAGAAAAAATTCACAGTGTGCATAAATAGATATGTAATTTCAGCATATTAATAGAATAGTATAAGAAATAGTCAAATTGAAACACTAGAAATGAAAAATACAGTGACAGAGATGAAAAATGTCTTTAATAGAGTTACATGTAGATTTAACACAACCAGAGAAAGAATTAGTAAACTTTAGGATAAGCCAATAGAAATTGCTCAGATTGAAATACAGAAAGTAAATAAAGAGGAAACAAAAGAGGGAAGAGAACACTTTGTACTTTAGGACATCAGAAGGTTGAACATGAATGTAATTAGAATCTCACAGGAGAAGAGAGAGGAAAGAAAACTCCCCAAACCAAAAACAAAAACCAAACCAAACCAAAATAAAACGAAACATTGAAGAGATATTGTCTGAGCATTTTCCCAAAACAACGAAAAACACTGAACTGAACTTCCAAAAAACTCAAAGAATATAAACCTGGAAAATATCTTCTCCACAAAACTCAAGTCTAGAGACATGATATTCAAACTGCTACAAAGTAAAGATGAAGAGGAAGTCTAGAAGACAATCAAATAAAAAAGAAACATTATTTACAGAGGTCTAGATGGATTCCTTTGCAAAATCCACCAATTACGGGGCGTTGGAGGGGGAAGGATAAGATGGCTGGGTTATGGACATTGGGGAGGTTATGTGGTATGGTGAGTGCTGTGAATTGTGTAAGACTGATGATTCATAGACCTGTACTCCTGAAACAAATAATACATTATATGCTAATAAAAAATAGAAAGATTCTATAGGGAAAAACAGAAAAAAGAATTAATAATACCAATATTATACAAACTCTTTAATAAAATATGTCTTTTAAAAAATATTTTATTTATTTATTTGGCACAGAGAGAGACAGCAAGAGGAGAGAGGGAACACAAGAAGGGGGAACAGGAGAGGGAGAAGCTCAGCAGGGAAGCCTAATTTGGGGCTTGATCCCAAGACCTTGGGATTTTGACCTGAGCTGAAGGCAGATGCTTAACAACTGAGCCACCCAGATGTCCAGAAACCCCAAAATATGTCTTTTTAAAAATAAAATAGAAGTCTTTTTTTTTTAAAGATTTTATTTATTTATTAGTTAGAGAGAGAGAGAGCACAGGCAGACAGAGAGGCAGGCAGAGGCAGAGGGAGAAGCAGGCTCCCCGCCGAGCAAGGAGCCTGATGTGGGACTCGATCCCAGGATGCTGGGATCATGACCTGAGCTGAAGGCAGCTGCTTAACCAACTGAGCCACCCAGGCATCCCAAAATAGAAGTCTTAAGGAAACATTACCAGAACTTCAATAGAAAACAACCAGATTTAAAAATGTACAAAGTCCTTAATGGACACTTCACCAGAGAAGATACAGAGATGGTTAATAAGCATATAAAAAGATATATCATATATGTATCATCATATATCATCAGGGAGAGCAAATTAAAACAATGAGACACTACTACAGACCTATTAAAATGGACAAAGTCTAGAAAACTAACAACACCAAATCCTGGCAAGAATGTGGAACTGGTGGAAATGCAAAATGGTACACCACTTTGGAAGACAGTTTGACAGTTCCTAACAAAGTTAAATATTGTCTTATTATAATACATATACATATGCAATGCAGCAATCACTCTCCTTGGTATTTGCCGAAAAGAGTTGAAAACTATTGTCTACACAAAGCCTGTACACTAATGTTTATAGAAGCTTTACTCATAATTGCCAAATCTTAGAAGCAACCAAGATTCCTTATGATATGAATAAATAAACTATAGTACATCTATATATTGGAATATTATTTAGTACTAAAAAGAAATGAGCTTTCATGACATAAAAAGACATGGATAAGGCTTAAATGCATATTACTAAGTAAAAGAAATCTGAAAAGAAATTATTTATTTGACAGACAGAGATAACAAGGAAGCAGAAAGACAAGCAGAGAGAGAGGGGGAAGCATGTTCCCTGCTGAGCAGAGAGCCCGATGTGGGGCTTGATCCCAGGACCCTGGGATCATGACCTGAGCTGAAGGCAGAGGCTTTAACCCATTGAGCCACCTAGGTGCCCCTGAAAAGGTTATATCCTGTGTGATTCCAGCTATATGACATTCTGACAAGGCAAAACTGTTAAGATAGTAAAATATCAGTGGTTTCTGGGGCCTGGTGATTATGTGGGTGGGGGATGAATAGACAGATCACAAAGGATTTTTTAGGGTAGTCAAAATACAGTGTATGATACCATAATGATGAATACATGCCATTATACATTTGTCTAAACCAACAGAACTTACATCACTGCAAGGGAATTATAATGTAAACTATGGACATGAATAATTTTGATGTATCAATGTAGATTCAACACTTGTAACAAATATACCACACGGGGAGAGATAGTAATAATAGGGAAGGCTATGCAAGTATTGAGACAGGAAGTATGTGGAAAATCTCCGTACTTTCTTAATTTTGTTACAAACCTAAAACAAATGTGTGTGCACACGCATGTGTATGTGTGTGCATAAAGCAACATTTTGCCAAAACAAATTATATGGAAAAGGCTGTTATGAACTACCTAGTAATGTAAGGTATGGAGTGGTAAAGTTCAGCCTCATTGTTGGCAATCATGAAATAGAAAATAGTAGGAAGTCAAAATTCAAATATTCTAATAATCATTGATCTCATAGCATTAAAAATAAAAACTCCGCATAGGATTTAATTAGTTAACAATATTTTACATCACCACTGGTACACTAGTAAACCACAAAAAGAGTCTAATTTATAGTGCTTACAGATTTCCATTGTATAAATACTCTCATCACAGCTGATCTCAAGTAATCTACATAAAAGCCATTGAACAAGAACTTGGAAGAGATGTGAACAATGAGCTTCTGCCAGCCTGTAGGTGCCAGCTCCAGCATGCTTCTCCAACAAATCAGTGCCCTCAACATATACCTAAAATGACCAGACTTGAATATTTTTAATGTCCTGTTAATTTTAGTCCCATTATTAAAATATTTTCAAATTTTTATTTGCTAATAAGAGTCATAATATTTAACCACACTAGAAGCTCCATTGTTACAATAATTTCTGAAATAAAAGGAATAATTTGGACTAGGATATGATTATGCTGAAGTATTTCAACTGTAATTTTTCCAACATTAACTTAGAAGGCAGTTTCAGTGCAATTGGAATCTGTTACAAGCCAATAAGCAAGTTTTGTTATTGAATGAAAAAAAAAAAAAACTTTGCTTCCAAGAGAGTGGCTGCAATAGCAATAAAGGTAATTAACTCTCTGCCTTTTCTGTTACAGGCATGTCATATATACTTAGCTTTCTATATAAGTGGAATACTATGCTAAATAATCTAGTTATCTTATCTTTCAGCTTTCTAAAATAACACCTTCTAATGTAATTAGTAAAGGTTTTTAGGATGTTTTAATTTACTGAGTTTCTCTGAAAATTTTATATGATTTCTCTGATCTTTTTGAAAATCAGGGTTTAACCCACTTTTTAAAATTAGAAAGAATTTTTAGTGTGCTTGATAAATTGAACTGCTTAATTAATTGAATTTACTCAGATCCTACTGACTTCATAACTAGGACCTTCTCAGCCATGTCCGTAGACCAAATTGATTTACATTTCTTTCTCACCATCAATTCCGAAGAGCTTTTATCCCTATTCTCTGAAAGTATTCTTAATTATCAAACCATAAGTTAAAGCTTTAGATATATGTAGTATGAAACCAAAGCAATGCATTTTCTGAGGATTCAGGGCATGACAATATCTTTCCAACAATTTTATCTCATTTTTAAAAACTTATTTTATTTAAATTCAATTAATTAATATATAGTTTATCATTAGTTTCAAATGTAGAGTTCAATTATTCATCTGTTGTATATAACACCCAGTGTTCATTATATCCTGTACACTCCTTAATGTCCATCACCCAGTTACCCCATCTCCCCCCACCTCCCCTCTAGCAACCCTCAGTTTGTTTCCTATAATTAAGAGTTTCTTGTGGTTTGCCTCCCTCTCTGATTTTGTCTTTTTATTTTCCTTCCCTTCCCCTTCCCATACGATCCTCTGTTTTGTTTCGTAAATTCCATATATGAGTGGAACCATATGATAATTTTTTCTCTGATTGACTTATTTTGCTTAGCATAATAACCTACAGCTCCATTCATGTTGCTGTAAATGGCAAGACTTCATGTTTTATGACTGCATAATATTCCATTATATATATGTACCACATCTTCTTTATCCATTCATCTGTCGATGGACATCTTGGCTCCTTCCACAGTTTGGCTATTGTGGACATTGCTGCTATAAACATTGGGGTATAGTTGCCTCTTTGGATAATAAGATTTGTGTCTTTGGGGTAAATACCTAGTAGTGCAATTTCTGGTCATAGGATAGATCTATCTTTAACTTCTTAAGGAACCTCCATACTGTTTTCCAGAGTGGCTGTACCAGTTTACATTCCCACCAACAGTGTAAGAAGGTTATCCTTTGTCTCCATCCTCACTAACAATTTGTTGTTTCTTGACTTGTTAATTTTAGCCATTCTGATTGGTATGAAGATATCTCATTGTGCTTTAGAAAAATTTTATCTCATTTTAATTCATACATTTCTTTAATATGTTGCACAAATCTCCATTTTGTTTGCTTGTTTAAAAAGATTATTTATTTTGGGGCGCCTGGGTGGCTCAGTGGGTTAAAGCCTCTGCCTTTGGCTCGGGTCATGATCTCTGGATCCTGGGATCGAGCCCCGCATCGGGCTCTCTGCTCGGCGGAGAGCCTGCTTCCCCTTCTCTCTGTCTCTGCCTGCCTCTCTTCCTACTTGTGATCTCTGTCAAATAAATAAATAAAATCTTTAAAAAAAAAAAGATTATTTATTTTAGAGAGAGAGAGCATGAGTGAGAGGAGGGACAGAGCAAAGAATCTTCAAGCAGACTCCCAACTGAGTACAGAGACCTCTGCTGACTTTGATCTCACCACCCATGAGATAATGACCTGAGTCAAACCAAAACCTGATGCTTAACTGACTGAACCAGTAGGAGCTACCACTTTATTTGCTTTTTACTGTTTTTGAGATTATAAGGGAGTGGAAATGCATATTTATATTATAACTAGCAAAATTTTAATGAAATAAAGAAAATGATAAATATGGTCAGCCAAGATTAAAGGAATGGCAAAAATAAATGACTTTGTTATTATGGTCCTACAGATTTAGGTATTAGATATTACATTATTTCTCACTTTTTTGACATTTTGTAATCATCTTGATTTTCAAACTTCTGTAGGGGGAGAGACCTTTATCTATATAAAATAATATGGAATTTATTTAGAACTTACTACACCAAAGAGTGTTAAATATGAAGATTCAGTTTATTAAAAATCTAGTAATTAATATGTTTTGTGTATGAAGTAAACAGCACTTAGGAATTTATTTTTCTATTTTTTTTTAGCATTCATTCTTTTTTAGGAAGTTCATCAGACTTTATATAGGTCTTGTGCACATTTTGTTAAACTGATATATAAGTATTTCCTTTTGGGGTGCTAATGTAAATAGTATTACATTTTTATTATTTATTTATTTAAAGATTTTATTTATTTGTCAGAGAGAGAGGGGGAGAAAGAGTGCACATGCAGGGGGAGCAGCAGGCAGAGGGAGAAGCAGGCTCTCTGCTGAACAGGGAGCCTGATGAAGGACTTGATCCCAGGACCCTGGGACCATGACTTAAGCTGAAGGCCTTTCACAAGAAAAAGCTCCCACTTATTGACTGAGCCACTCAGTCTTCCCAGGTATTACATTTTTTTTTTTTAAGATTTAATTTATTTATTTGACAGACAGAGATCACAAGTAGGCAGAGAGGCAGGCAGAGAGAGAGGGGGAAGCAGGCTCCCCGCTGAGCAGAGAGCCCGATGTGGGGCTTGATCCCAGGACCCTGAGATCATGACCCGAGCCGAAGGCAGAGGCTAAACCCACTGAGCCACCCAGGCACCCCAGGTGTTACATTTTTAATTTCAGTCTTCTCCCACTCTTGCTCAAGATCAGTGCCAGGCTGTGCACAGTCTCATGCCATACCCTATAACTGGAATGCTGTTGTCTTTTCAAAAGACTGGTATGGGTGTATTCCTTAAGTGAGTTATCATTTTGATGCTCAATTGCGTTGGCTTTTGCTCAGAGGTAGGGGAGTAGAGCCACCTCTGGAATATTTTGCACACACACACACACACACACACACACACAGATTAACTCCATATTTTCAATGATACCTCTATCTCTGCTCTTCATTGGGGTTCAAAAGCAGTTCAAAGGATCAATGGAAGGACCAAACCCTTTACATATAATTTTTCCTTTTCTTCTTTCTTCTTTCTTTCCAGTCACCTTAATTACTTAACTATATAACTTGACATTGCCAAACACTAACTTTCCTCCTTTATCTACAGTTGCAAAATACATTCTCCTATGTGTAGAATAGAAAATAAACCCTCTGCTGGAACACCACAGTGCTGAAATATACACACACATGTGAGGACACCTAGGTGATGAGGGGAGTGGTAATAGGCCATTTTTCTATCTAATTCAACACCAAATAGATAAAACTGCCTTTCATACTGTAGGTCAATGTAACAAGTCAATGGGAAGAGACAAAACTCTTAACATTCTAGAGTGCTGAAGAAAAATCAATGGTGAAAGTGAGACCATTCTTTCAAAGGAAAGAATACATTCGCCATATATTAAAAGTTATATTTGAAACTGAGAACTAAAGCAGAGTGTAGAAAATCACTTCACAGGAACCATCCAAATTCCAATATCATCTAAAAGCAAACATCTACTTTGCCTGATTGAGGGACAAGAAAGAATGATCAAGGATGGATGTTAAAATTGAATTAAAGTTCTTTCTCTGAATTAATGAAACTGAAGGACTTTTGAAGAACTCATAGCTTATGAGAGTTAATACTGTTATGTGCTTTCCATTTATTACATTATCTTTGGGACTAAGATACAAATACAACATACAACTTACTTTTTCTATGTTATTGGTAGGAAAATTTAGACATGTTTCTGAGATATTGTATCTAACATTCCATCTTAAAAATCCTTGCCCGTCCAAAGGTACATTTTTTCTTTTCTGTTTCTATAGAAGTCCAATGCAAACATCTGTGCTTTCTTTTTTACCCCCTGAAGGAAGGCAAATAAGATTGACAAAATATTTGCCTACTTACATTTACTTTCATATAACCTTTTGTTCATTGCCTAATAGGTGAACCTAATCAAGAGATTAGTAAGTCCTTATGAATACATGAAAAAAAAGGTGGAATCCTTCCTCTTTCAGGAAAGAGTCCTTCAAGACAGGCATGATTTACTTTCTGTTTATTGCAATAGCTGCATGAATGCATTGCATTGGTATTAAGGCATAAATCATAGACATACATGGACTGAGAGAGAAGGAAGATTACTATTTTGGGAAAACAAGGGAGCTTTGCATGCTGGTTTTGAAAACCTGCCCCATCAGGGTTAGCAGAACTAATTCTGTCAAGTCTCAGTAAGTTTGACACTACTGCATTCACAAGAAGGCTGTAAAGGTTATGATGCACTGTGTACCTTCGGGGAGTTCAGCAGAACCAATTTGGACCAATTCTGTCAAGAGAACATCTAAGTAACCTAGAAGAATAGGTCTTTGTAAAGAAGTTTATGAGTTTTGGGAATGGGAAGCCAGAGAAGGCAAATGTCAAACCATTACTCTCTATGAATCAAAATTGAGTTTTGCTATCTTTAAAAAATACAGCTCTGCTACTCACAAGGAAAGGCTAGATAGAAACATTAATCCAGAGATATAGTAAAAGCAAAAAACAAGAAAACAGAAAACACATCAGGATCTTCAGGCTGATTTTCACCAAATGCACAATGCAAAAGCTTTCCCCTTTCTTCTTGCACCCAAGAAAATTTCTGGGCTCTATATTTTATGACAGGAAAGAGAGTACATTTCTTGGCACTTTTAAAGTCATTACTATTTTTGGAAGAGACATAGCCACATAGTCTCTAATGACTGCAGTCATAGTAGACTGTACCAAAAATGAAGTAAAATTCACAAAAGCAAACACAGCCATGATTCTTAGCCAGAAGAACAGATAATTTCAACAACTGATTATGATATAAGAAATATTTTTACCTGAGTGCAAAAAATACATAAATAAGCTTTTCTTAGCCTGTATTAAGTTTTCAAACCAGATAAATTAGTTTCACTAAGTTATAGAAAATAGTAATGAATTATAACCTCCATTGAAGATTTTATTGTAGAGCAAATCTCCTTGATGCTAGAACACCAGCATAATTAATAGGGCATGACTAATCACTGCCTCTCTCCTACCACTCTGATCCACACAAGGTTTTTGTTTTTGTTTTTTTCTCTCTTTTCTCCTTTTTGCAATTGAAACAGATTCTGATTTTATATTTGGTAACTTTTCAATAACTGTGATATTGAAAAAAATGAAGAAAATTTACAAATGTTTTATTACTCAGAATATTATTATCTACATTGACTTGAGAAAAAGTAAGTTTTAATAATGAAACACTGATTATGCCTAACAACTAGGAAAAAAATTACTTTTTGATTTTGAGAATAAGCATCTTTTTCAATTTAAAATTTATACTGAATTATTCAGAATTCTTACTTATTTATCTGTAATACCATATTTAGCCAATGATGTTGTGTTAAGGGATTTTGTGTACCAAAATATTGTCCAAGATGTTGTTATTCTCCTTTTGGTTCTACATGCCTTTGGATAAGAATTGATTTTCTGTGTCCTCTACTCCTCTTTGTCTTTGGCCCATGTGGCAGCTTGTCTTGCTTTTTCTTCATTAAGTTTTTGGTGCATTGACACATTTGTGGTTCTTCCCATGCCCAAGCTACTACACATTCTTGAATGACCTCTTGTCCGCTTTTGGAGTTTGTGAGTTTCAACAGTCTTAGAATATAAATACAGTTCCCTCTCATTGTATTTGATATGAATGGATGGGAAGATAGCAGGGGGTTGTACTTTAGTAGCTGGACAACATGAGCTGTAACTATATAGCTATATATATTTTTTTTCCAGAAAAAAATACATACCCTTCAGACATATAGGTCAAAATAAAGTTCAAATGATACTATAGAAAATTATTTTAATGTTTCTAAGTTTCTCTATTACTAAGTCATTCCACTGATTATCATGGTAAGACCACATCAGTTCACAGGCATTTTAAACCTTGAATGACTAAATTGCAGTACTTTATGTAAAGGAGTCTCTCAGTGCACTTCATTGGTATGTAAAGGAGTCTGTCAGTGCAGTTCATTGATCTCTGAAAAATGTAAATTCTCATGATATAAAGAAAAGAATAACTTGGATCATTGAACATAAAGTGATATGCTAATGATAATTTGAGAGATATAAAAATTATATCCTGATAGAAATTGTAAAAAGACAGTGTTCAACAAAACTTACTGCAATTATAGTAAAGTTATAATTGGTGCTACACTGGCTGTGCTTAACTCATCAGAATTATCAAATTGCTTTTTGGGTTTCATTTAGGTACATTTCTTTCTTTTTTAATTTAAATTCAAGTTAGTTAACATATAATGTATTATTAGTGTAAATGTAGAATTTAGTAATTCATCAGTTGCATATAAGACCCAGTGTTCATTTCATCAAGTGCCCACCACCCAATTACTCCATCCCTCCAACTACCTCCCCTCTAGCAGCCCTGTTTGTTTCCTATAGTTAAAAGTCTCTTATGGTTTGTCTCCCTCTCTGATTTCATCTTATGTTATTTTTTCCTCATTTCCCCTATGACTCTCTGTTTTGTTTCCCAAATTCCCCACACGAGTGAACTCATATGGTATCTGTCTTCCTCTGGTTGACTTGTTTTTCTTAGTGTAATACCCTCTAGTTCCATCCACATCATTGTAAATGGCAAGATTTCATCCTTTTAGATGGCTGAGTAATATTCCATTGTGTATACATTAGCCATAAAAACTTGCAAGATATGTCTCTAAAGACAAGGGAAACAATACCGAAAATGAACTACTGGAACTTCATAAAGATAAAAAAGTTTCTAAAAAGCAGAGGATACAGTGAAGAAAACTAAAAGGCAACACACGGAATGGGAGAAAATATTTGCAAATGATAATTCAGATAAAAGGCTGGTATCCAGGATCTATAGAGAACTTCTCCAACTCAACACATGAAAAAATAAATAATCCAGTCAAGAAATGAGCAGAAGAAATGAACAGATGTTATGCCCAGATCATAAGACTACCACCAAAAAGACCACCGAGAGCCAGACATTCCGAAATGCAAAAGCGAGGCTTTATTCAGGCGGGCTGCAGCTCGGCCTCGTCCTACACACCGACTCAGCAGAGTTCAGGAGGAGGTGCCCACTGGAATTTTACAGAGATTATATAGGCAATTTTACACGCAAAAAGTACATAGTCACATAGTTACATGTGTAGGTGACCTTGAAAATGATTGATGTCTGAGGTGACTTAAGCTGTGTTGTCCGAGGAGGGTTGGTCAGTTAGGAAAAACTGCTGACAGGGAGTTTTCCTTACTAGGTGTTTTTCTATCCTTTGTTAGCATATAGGGAAATAACCCTGATTGGCTCGCACTTTGTCCCTCATTTACATATGGAGAATCACCCTCTATTGGTTCATGTCCGATTCTTATTTGCATATGTAGGAACCATTTCTATTGGTTCTTGTCCCATCCTTTATTTGCATGTGTAGGAACCATTTCTATTGGTTCTTGTCCCATCCTTTATTTGCATGTGTAAGAACCGTTCCTATTAGTTCTTGTCCCATCCTTTATTTGCATATGTAGGAACCATTTCTATTGGTTCTTGTCCCATCCTTTATTTGCATATGTGGGAACCGCTTTGGAATGTCTTCAGCTTAATGTAAACAGCAAAAGGGCTGCCGCCTTGAATGGCATCACTTTGGCCCTTCACAGACACTTCTCCAAACAAGACGTATAAATGGCTAGCAAACACATGAATAATATCGTCATCAGTGCTTCCCAACTTCAGATTTTCTAGAGGAGCTTTAATACAAATAATGATATCCAGGCACTGTCTTCAGAAATTCTGACTTATTTGATAAGACGTGGAGCAACAGAAACTCTTTCATTGGTGGTAGGAATGCAAATAGCCACTTTGGAAGACAGTTTGGCATTTCTTAAAAACTAACCATACTCTTACTATATGATCTAGCAACTGCTTTGATATTTACCTCAAAGTATTAAAAACTTACATCCACACAAAAAACCTACACACGAATATTTAGAGCAGCTCTATTCATAATGGACAAAACTGGGAAGCAAACAAATGTTGCTTAGGCAAATGAATAAATAAATTTTGATGCAGCCAGATAATTGAATATTAATCAGCTCTAAAAATAAATGAGTTGTCAAGTCATAAAAAGATATGGAGGAAACTTAAATGTATATTACTAAGTGAAAAAAGCAAATCAAAAAATTACACACTATATGATTCCAACTATTTGTATGATATTCTGAAAAAGGCAAAACTATGGAGATAATAAAAAAGAAATATCAGGGGTTGGGGGGAATTATGAATCTGTTGGGCACATAAGATTTTTTATAACAGTGAAGCTATTCTGTATGATACTATAATGGCAGACAGATGTCATTATACATCCATGCAAACTCATAAAATATACACCACCATGATAAAGCACAACATAAACTAGGACTTGGGGGTGAACATAAGGTGTTAATGTAGAGTTATTCTTGGTAAAAAATAAACCATACTTGTAAGTGGTGCTGATAATGAGTGGGGGACAGGTAGTATCTGGGAAATCTCTGTACCTTCCTTTCACTTTTATCATAAACCTAAAACTGCTCTAAAATAATAAAATCTTTAATAAAAATGTATTTTATATATTTTTACTAAAGACATATCCTAGTCTTATTATATAATAGTACCTAATAATTTTTAACAGTGTGTAACCTACTAAGTGAATCAATCCATTGTGTCAAAACCTGCATTTTAGATCTGTCTGATTAAAGAGTTGAAGGAGCGCCTGGGTAGCTCAGTCAGTTAAGTATCTGCCTTCAGCTCAGGTCATGATCTCCGTACTGGGATCGAGCCCCAGAACGACTTCCTGCTCAGCACTGAGTCTGCCTCTCTCTCTTGTTCTACATTTGCCCCTGCCAACTGTTCATTATCTTTCTCTCTCTCTTCCTAATAAATAAATAAAATCTTAAAAAAAATAAAGTTGAAGGCAAATTCAATCTCCATCTGCTCCCTTTTGGAACTCCACTGATAGTAATAATACATAATTTGTTTACATAATAAACAATAATACATAATTTGCTTTTATTGTTTTTATTTGTGTATTTGTTTAATACATAAGGCCACAAAGTTAGTTGAAATATGAGACAGCAGTGCCCATTCCTTGTTGATTTTCAAATTGCTAACAAGCAGGTGAGGAACTTTTTGAAAGGACTCAAACAAAAAAATCAACTATACCTTATTATATGTAGAAGATTCCATTCAATAACAACAGAATACACAGTATTCTCAAGTGGACATGGAACAACTTCCAGAATATATTATATGTTAGATCACCAAAAAATCCTGGAACATTTTAAAAGTTAGAAATCATAGAAGGTAACTTTTCCCAAACACAATGGAATGTGCTAGAAATAAATAATAGAAAAGGAGGTAGAAAATTCACAAATATATGGAAATTAAACAACATGTTTTAACAAACAAGGGTCAAAGAAGAAGTCAGAGGGAAATTGAAAATATTTAGAGGTGAAAGAAAACAACAACAATGAAAAAATATACCAAAACATATGGGAGGAATCAAGGGCTGTACTCATGGGAATATGTATAGCTATGAATGCATTCATTAAAAAATAATCTCAAATTAATAACTTCACACTTTTGATGAACTAGAAAAAAAGAGCAAACTAAACTTAAAGGAAGGGGAATAAAATAAGGAAGATTAGAACAGTGAAATAATGATAGACTAGAGATTTAATTTTAAAAAGTTGGTTCTTTGAAAAAATTGACAAAGAAAAAGAGAACAGACTCAAATTATGACAATAAGAAATGAAAGTGGGGAATGTTGGCTTTATAGAAATAAAAAAAGGAATATAAAAATATTATAAACTACTATTTGCCAAAAATGAGGAAGATAGATAAAATAGATACATTTTCAGAAACACAAAAACTACCAAAACTGATTCAAGAAGAAATAGAAAATCTCAACAGAACTATAATAAGTAAGAAGATTGTCTCAGGAAACAAACAAACAAAAAAAACCCAACTCCCAGCAAAGAAACAACCAAATGACTTCACAGGTGAAGTAATTAATTTCAACCAGATATTTCAGTAATTAAACCAATTTTTCTTAGATGGTTCTAAAAAACAAAAGAGTTAAGAGAATTTGCTACTTCATTCCTAACTCTTTCTATGATGCCATTGCCCTATACGAAAGCCAAAGACATCTTTAAAAAAGAAACTATAAGACCAATATTACTTAAGAATATAAATACAGGGGCACCTGGGTGGCCCAGTGGGTTAAAGCCTCTGCCTTCAGCTCAGGTCATGATCTCAGGGTCTTGGGATTGAGTCCCGTATCAGGCTCTCTGCTCGGCAGGGAGCCTGCCTCATCCTCTCTCTGTGCCTGCCTTTCTGCCTACTTGTGTTGTCTATCTGTCAAATAAATAAATAAATTCTTAAAAAAAAAGAATATAGATACAAAAACCCTCATCAAAGTACTAACAAACTGAATCCAGCAGTATAATAAAAATATCATACATCATGATGAAGGGGGAATTATTCCCCCAGGAATGCAGGGATGATTCAAACATTTAAAAAAATCAACAAATACATTATGTAATATGTTCTAATTTATTTTATGTAATTTTTAATATAAAAAGCACACATGAAATTCAGTGACATTATCACAAACATTCAACAAAAAAATTTTAGAAATGATCGGGGGGTACAATTTTTGTTTAAAGGGACAGCTGATCAAATATTTATGATTATCTAAATCATGCAGTTCATAACATTATAACTGCAAACAAAATTCATTAATATAGGAAAGGGAATCAAGAACAGGGCCCCCAATCTTAATTTTCAGCACTGTCAAACACAGGTTATTTTCAAAGTACTCTGAATCAACTATGGTATCTTCACAAGAGAAGGAAACTGAAATCCTTCCAGTGGAAGCATCATGAGTCAATAGCAATGTCAAAACAAACAAGAAACTCAGAAATGACTTGCTCTCATAGAATATTAAGCATATTATTTAAAGCAGGTTTCAGGGGACTGAGTGGCTCAGTCAGTTCTTAACTCTTGATTTTAGCTCAGGTCTTGATCTCAGGGTTGTGATTTTGAGCCCTGCATCAGGCTCTATGCTGGATGTGAAGCCTACTTTTAAATAAATAAATAAATAAATAGAATTTAACTTTTTAAAATACAAATAAATAAAAACAAAAATAAATTTGAAAAAAGGGGTTACATGGTGCCTCAGTTGGCTAAGCATCTGATACTTGATGTCAGGTCAGCCCTTGATCACAGCATTATGAGTTCAAGCTCCATGTTGGGCTCCACACTAGGCATGGAGCCTACTTTAAAAATAAATAAATAGGGATGCCTGGGTGCCTCAGTTGGTTAAGCAGCTGCCTTCGGCTCAGGTCATGATCCCAGCGTCCTCAGATCGAGTCCCACATCGGGCTCCTTGCTTGGCTGGGAGCCTGCTTCTCCCTCTGCCTCTGCCTGCCACTCTGTCTGCTTGTGCGCTCTCTCTCTCTCTCTCTAACAAATAAATAAATAAAATCTTTAAAAAAAATAAATAAATAAAATAAAGCATGTTTCAATAAGGTAATATAGTGTCCAAGTTTTCCTATTTTGCCACCAGAATCATGTAAGAATAGATTAACAATAGTAGCAAAACTTCTTAAATTGTGGTTTGGCAATATATTTATTTTTGAGGGTATTTGGATAAGCTCATATAAAAGTCATCCTTCAGAGTCAGATTTGTGATTCTAGCATACGTTAATTTTAAAAACACTAACGTCAATTTTAGATTTTTTGGTAAGTTTTAGTTAGCTCAAGGCATTAAAAATTTCAGGTAGATTTTTTTTAACTTGCTTCTAGGTAGCATGTTTTCTTTAACATTTTTTCAAAAAATTCACTATACATTAATTTTCAACAGTAATACCAATACCAGTTTTCCTTCTATTTCTGTCTCATTATCCCCACTAAAACTACACAAAAATGAAAAATCCAACTAAGAAGATCCCAGTATTCACTATTTCTTAGTTCTCAGTATGGAATATTTATGGCTCTAGGAGAAATCAGGTATGAAGAAATTAGGAACTTTTGTTTCTTTATTTATCTTGGAAGTTTGGAGCCTCAAGAAAAATAGAATCTGGCACAAAAGCATGTTGTTAAATCAAGTCAATATTATATTTAATGAGTTGTGGGAAGAGAACATTTGGATAGGTATAGACATTTACGTATGTACATGAAACCAACAACAGAGCAAAAAGCAAATTCTTACCCAAGGTCAGAATTTTTATTAAGTGCATTTCTATTCGTGGGAGAAATAACTTTATAAACCCTTATGTTAAATCATACAATGTAAATACTCTCCATGGGAGAGATTTTTTTCCACTATTGGAATACCTTTCTTTCCCCAAAAAATTTCACATTAATTTTCCTGGTATAGTTGTATCACACCATGATTTTCCATATTTTCTAATATATATAGCATCAAAATATAAACTGTCATTTTTACTCAAATATTTCAATTATTCATGTATAATCTTCAAATTATTTCACTTTAATAAAGTTTATTAAATATATATACATATATTTGTATATATATGCTCTCTAATTCAGAGTAATAGGACAGAACCTGCTGTAGGTTTATATAAACATCTTTATATAAAATATTAATTCAATCTCCTTTTAACAAGTCTAATGAATGAATGGACATATATTTTTTTAAGAGAGAATATGTACATGAATGGGAGAAGGAGCAAAGGGAGAGAGAGAGAGTATGTGGTTTTTTTTTTTCAAGATTTATTTATTTTATATATAGAGAGAGTGTGTGAGTGAGGGCAGGGACAGAAGGAGAGGGAAAGAATCTTAAACAGACTTGCACTGAGTGAGGAAACAGGGCTTAATCTCATAACCTTGGAGATCATGACCTGAGCTGAAACCAAGAGCCAGGTGCTTAACTGACTGAGCCACCCAAGCACTCCTGGACATATCTGTTCTATATAAATGTGATATGTTTTTTCTCTTCTAAATTTAACTAAAAGAAGAAAAAATAAAGGTGTACCCTCAGACTAGAAATGCAACAAAATGACTGTGAAAGAAATGGCATGTGGATCTGGTCTTAGCACACACAGCATGAAAGAATGCAGGTGAGGGGCACCTGGGTGGCTCAGTGGGCTAAAGCCACTGACTTTGGCTCAGGTCATGATCCCAGGGTCCTGGGATCGAGCCCCGCATCGGGCTCTCTGCTCTGCGGACAGCCTGCTTCCTCCTCTCTCTCTGCCTGCCTCTCTGCCTACTTGTGATCTCTGTCTATCAAATAAATAAATAAAATCTTTAAAAAAATAATAAAAAAAAGAAAGAATGCAGGTGAGATAGTGTGAGAATAACAAGAATCAGTTTTAGTACCTCAATAGAGGAAAGGCCACTCTTCAATTTCCACAATAGTTATCTGTATTGGGTTCTCTTTAAACATCTCTACACTGACTCCAGGGGGAATCAATGAGAAACATCTACTTTCTTCATTGAAATATTAGATGATGTATTTCAATATCACACCAAACTCCAAATATATCAGATAGTAGAATAAAGAGTGGGAAAAAAAAAAAACATTACCATTGCAATTGATGGAGGAAAACATTTGACAGCTTTTCATAAAACACACACACAAACTACTCAAACTAAAAACATAAGCACACTTCCTCAATCTGATAAAAGCATTTATTTAAAAAACAAACAAACAAACAAACAAACAAAAAACAGGTAACATCATACTCAAAGGTAAAACATTAAAAGATTTTCTCTAAGATCAAGACAAATATGTTCATTCTTAGCACACTCAACAAATATTATTTTAACAGAATTTCTATCCAGAGCAATTGGTTAAGAAAAAAAATAAAATAAGAATTGGGATGGAAAAGTGAAACTATCTCTGTTCACAGACAGGGCATGATATAATATGTAAAAATTTAAAGCATACACACACACACACACACAAACTAGTAGAGGGAAAAAAAAAGAATTCAAGAAAGTTATAGGATATAAGATCAACAGAAAACAACTAGAGACATTTTTTACACTAGCAATGAACAACCAAAAAGGAAATCAACAACATAGTTCCATTTATAATGACATCCAAAAGCATAAAATAGGAATAAATTTAACCAGGGGATATAAAGACTTGTATACTGAAAATTATAAAACATTGCTAAAAAAAAATAAAAGAGTCCCAAATAAATGAAGAGGAAAAATTGTGTTCATGCATTAGAGGATTTAGTAGCATTTAAATAACAATACCGCAAAGCTATTTACAAATCCAATACAATCCTCTTCAAAATCTCAATTTTTTTTTCTCAGAAATGGAAAAGCTGATCCTAAAACTCTTATGGAATTGCAAGACACCTTGAATAAACAAAACAATCTTGAAAAAAAGAACAAAGTTGGAGAACTTAAATATCCTGACCTCTAAATTTAACTACAAGGGACCAAGATCATTCGGGGGTGGGGGGGACAGGGCACAGGAATAATGACCTTTTTAACAAATGGTGCTGGGACAACTGGATACTCATATGCAAATTACACCACATATAGAAATCACTTCATAATGGGGACACCTGGGTGGCACAGTTGGTTAGCATCTGACTCTTGGTTTCAGCTCAGGTCATGACCTCACTCTCCTGGGATTGAGCCCAGTGTCAGGCTCTGTGCTCAGCATGGAGTCAGCTTGAGATTCTCTCTCCCTCTCCCGCTGTCCTTCCTGCTCATGCTCTCTCTCTCTAAAATAAATAAATAAATCTTTTAAAAAATCATTTCATAATGGATGAAATATCTAAATGCAAAAGCTAAAACTATAAACTCTTAGAAGAAAAGATAAGAATAAATCTTCATGAGTGTGGATTTCATAATGGTATCTTGGATATGATACCAAAAGTACAAGCAATAAAAGGGAAAAATAGATAAATTTATTAAATTTTTAAAACTTTTTTGCATTAAAGGAAACTTATGAGAGTGGAAAGACTACCCAGAGAAAGGAGAGATATCATGTTGGATAAGGGTCTAATATCCAGAATACACAAATATTTGCAGATAAAAATTAAAAATCAAGATGACTAAGATCTCAACAACAATATGGGAAGCTGGAAGATAACTGATCAATACCTTAAAATACTAAAGGCACTTTATAACTTCAAATTTTCAACTTTATAACTTCAAGTTTATAATTCCTTGTGTAGTCAAAATACTGGCCAGGTAAGAGGGGCAAACAAGTACTTTTTCAGATATAAAATGACCGAAAAAAGATACCTTCCTCACATGTTTTTACAGGAAGCTACTAGATAACAAGTGAAAAGAGAAGCCCAAAGGTTCCAAAAAAGACAACTGAGAAAGTGAATGGAATCCCCAAGATGATGGTAAAAGGAAGGTCTGAAGACCACATCTGTGTACCAGCCAAGGGGGGCTGGGGAATGTTCTTTATCTTAAAGATCATAAAACTAGCAGACTCCTTAAACAATGCACATATATTAATTAAATTAAAAACAAAATTAATGATAACATGATAAGAAAATAGAAAAGGGCTAGACATTGTCGGGGCAGGGGGTAGCTAGAACTGGGACAAAACAGGTAAATGAAAACAAAAAACATGCCTTGAGTGATGCCATTAGTCAGAGAAAACACAAGTATCAAGGATTATGAACCACACAGTTCATCTCTCAGAGAAAATAACTGTAAACTTTTTTCATTTTTATTTTTCCTTCTATTTTGGCCTGTTTTGAACACTAATATCTTATACTCCAATAAATCCATTGCACTTCATTTGATGACATTTGATGAAATTTCTTCAAGTGTCATTCACCTCTTTACCTATTTTCCAGTTATACTAGAATTCTTTTCTGCCATTACATATCCTTCCTTCTCTCTTTTCCCACAGTTTTCCCTTCGTCTCTACTTTTAGGAACCCTTCCAAGCCCACTCCAGGACAGCCTTCTCTACTGCCCATTTAACTTCTAGTAAAATTTACATTCTTTTACCCTTTCACTAGCCTGTGAAATTTATGGATTCAAAGAAAATGATTATCTTGCCCTTCATTTAATTCTTTAATAATGCACATAGTAGGGCTCAAAGACCTTGAATATTAAACAGTATGAGTGAAGATTGTCTAAAGAATGTTTATTTTGTGTACTAAAACAATACATAAAAGATTTTGCCCACTTTTCCCCACTGTAAGGAGAAAGGGCTGAATAAGAGGCATGAAGATGAGTTCTTACAGACTCTACATATATGTCCAAGGTAAAAACAGCAGTTTATAATGTGTCTTGGGTCAGCACAGGAATAAGTACAGGGAGATAGTGAATATGTGTGAAAAACTGGCTGCCGCACTCACATTCAAGCAACTCCTTTCCTTTTTGGCACTAGCAAGCGTTTCCCTCTCTCCCAGCATCTCTTCTGGTTCCTTCCTTACCTTCCTAATGTTCAACACACCCACCAGATGGAAAAGGAAAGAGTATTGAGTGGTAGCAAAGTTTCTTTGGGTCCCTGAAAAATTCTATGTGGTCCTAAGTTAGAAGTTGCTAAGGGTTCACCATTCACACTTTTATGGTGGAATTGTAGATAGCCCTTAAAGTCCTATACATACCAATAAATTGCATGTACTTGTGCTAAAAATTGCATGTCACGTACTTAATCAAACCATTAATTTTTTTTGTTTTGTTTTTCTTTTCCCAAATTGTCTTCAGAATGGCTCTGTCCCCCAAACCCTTTAAAACACATTCTTTATGCACTCACTTGTCAAAGGGCATCTCGGCTCCTTCCACAGTTTGGCTATTGCGGACATGAGCCATAGCGTGGAGGACCACAGGGTAAGGGAGGGGAAAACTGAACAGAAAGAAATCAGAGAGGGAGACAAACCATGAGAGGCTCCGGACTCTCAGAACCAAATCGAGGGTTACAGAACGGAGAGGGGCAGGGGAGATGGAGTATCCAGGTGATGGGTATTAAGGAGGGCATGTGTGGTAATGAGTACTGGGTATTATAGGCAACTAATGAATCATTGAACACTATATCAAAAACCAATGATGTATTATATATTGGCTAATTGAGCATAATAAGGTAAAATAAAGTAAAATATTAATTAAGCCTAAATAAATAGGTAAATAAAATACATTTTTTATTTAATTTCTTCAAAGTTGTTTCTTTTGGATTTATCTTCTCTGCTCTGCATCAGCTAAAAGAGAGAAACTTTTAGTTCCTTCAGATCTCATGGTTTATTTCAACAGTTTAGAGTTAGCAATGAAAATTTAGATATTCTAATGTATTTTGTAAATACTTATGTAAGAAAAGAAGCATCCAATTTTTTATAAGTAAATGATACATAATTGTGGTTCAACAGAATTTAGTAAATTTTTATGCTTGAATTATCTATATAATTGACTCAATTCTTCTGGTTTCCCCTTTAATTAGAAAGTAGAGATGCAGATTTATCCATTATTTAATAATAAAAGTTATAACAAAAACTTAATTTTATAATAAAATGTACTGATATTGTAATCATTTTGAGGTTAAAATGTAATTATTAACCTGAACTAGTTCCTTGCAAATTTCAGCCTACATTTTGTTTCTGCCACCTATTTTGAAAGGTTAGATATAGTCTTCAGGAGTCATTCTTCAATGCACAGAAATAAACTTTTGATAACAATTCTTTTATAAGGCTATTTGGTCTTCTCTACATTGATGGATATTGATCACACAGTCTTTAAGAATATCACTATCATCTTCCTGCTTTCTGTCATATATTTTTAATTTTGGAGTTTGTAAAAGCAGAATTCTTAATGTGGCCAAAACTTGGACAAAAACAATTATTACTGTAATTTATTGTTACAATTGATAATGGAAAGCGTTCTAAAGCCAGATATGCAAATTTGAATAACATATTTTGTAATAGTTGATACTTTGTGGATTTCAGATCTATTTTTTCTTCAACTATATGAATATTTTAAGATAAATTTTGGATTGAATTATCTAGATGATTACTATTCCTTACTATTCCATGTTGCTTATATTTGTGAAAGTAGGCAATTTATATAAAATTTCAAAAAATTAAGATTTTAAATCCAAACAAAGAGATAGCAAACTTATTCTCAATATAAATAGTAAGTAAAGACATGGATATGGATCAAACAACTTAGGGGAACGTAGTATTTGATTGAATTGTCAGTTTTAAGAAATGTAGAAATAATGGCTTAATTCATAAATGCTATAAACAATTGGATAAATATGGCATAAAATAGCATATAGCAAAACATTAACTTGTTATATATTGTTATATATACAATATATTGTTATATATACAATATATTGGGAAGCAGTAAAAAAAAGGTGAACAAGCAATGGAAATGTGTACAAAATGCAATCAGGCAATTTACACAGTATGCCATATCAATAGTAAACATTAAAGTATATTCAACATTTCTAGTAAAAACAAGTGCAAATTGTTTTTTTTTAAAGATTTTATTTATTTATTTGACAGACAGAGATCACAAGTAGGCAGAGAGGCAGGCAGAGAGAGAGGAGGAAGCAGGCTCCGCATGGAGCAGAGAGCCCGATGTGGGACTCGATCCCAGAACCCTGGGATCATGACCTGAGCTGAAGGCAGAGGCTTTAACCTACTGAGCCACCCAGGTGCCCCAACAAGTGCAAATTTTAAATGTTATATTTTTGCATATCAGGTTCTTAGATTAGAATAAGTGACGGTGGCCAGTGCAGGAGTGGATGAGCAGATGGTCTAATGTAATGTTGATAGGTTATTTAGATTTTTCTGGAGGCCATTAAGCAATATACATTCTAATGTATATCTTCTATGCCTACTTAGAGAAACTTACCCTGAAGAAGAACATTGATGACTGATCCATGCTGAGGTTTGGGGCACTGACATCTCAAAAATTTGCGTATAACTTTTTACTTCCCCAAAACTTAACTACTAATAGCCTTCTATTTACTGGGTCTCACCAATAGCAGTTGATTAACAGCTGTTAATCAACTTGTATGTTATATGTATAATATGTAACAACTTCTATGTTATATGTATAATATACAGTATTTTTATAGTACTACCAAACTTTTTATTTTTTATTTATTTTGGTATTACTAGGCTATCTGTTTCATCCATGAGTTTTATTCTAATTTTTACAAATCTCCAAAAAGGTTTCCAATACACTTCTTGAAAATAATTTGCATAAAAGTAGACCCTCACAGTTCAAACCCATAACTCCCATTCAAGGGTCAACTGCAATTATGGAAGTTTGAAAATGCACTCACACCCACACACACATACATTTCCCCATGGTTTAGATATATAGTGTTCCAGTTTTGCTGATGTATCTATTTCTTAAGATGTTTTTCAAGTCCTTTTAAGACAAGAAAACATTTTGGAATGTGGCACATATATTGTTGCTATGGCATAGCAACAAATCTAAAAACGTAGGACATATTCAGGTCAACAGACTGAACTATTTTAGAAATTATTAAAATTGGCTATTATAATTTTGGCCTTAGCTAAATTTTAAAATCTATTACACAGGGGGCTGATATTTATATGGAAATCAATTGCTTGAAATGCATGGCATTTTAAATATTCAATCTCTTTCTTTCCATATTTTGCTTCATTCTTAATTTAGAATACTGCTTTCTTTTTGTATGGAAATACATGAAAGATAGAATGTGTCCAATTATTATGTTTTTAAGAGCAAAAAGAAAGTAAGAGGAAATGGTAGATGAATAATAATTTACAGTGGTAGATTAGTAATAATCAGAATGAAATTAAATAAATCCAATAGTTAAGTGTGAACAAACTTGCTAAAAATGTTCTATATTTACCTAAATGGATTAGTAGTAACCCTATATAATAGCAGAGAAAAAGGAAAATTTAAAAATTCTATAGGATATTGCATAATTAGCACAGTAAATGACACTTTGAATTTTCCAAGTGGAAAGAATTTAGCATAATTGAGCATTAGTTAGAATAATGTGTCACTGGGACATCTTGTTTGTATTACTGCTAATTAGCACCAACCTTCATTTTAGCTAGGATCTTTGTCCCCAGAATAACAGGGAAGGATGAATCCAGAAATAGAATAGGACTTTAAAATTTAAAATTTTGAAAACAACTTTGAAAGTGATTTACTCTAACTCACCATCAAGTATCTGACTCTCCCCACTCCCAAATCTACACCTGTTTAAAGTTCTCTGATCAATTTAAAGTCAATGAAGACTTTTTTTGGTTTAATTATCTATAAATTTTTCTCCATTTTTGCAGCTTTCATAAGACATATTACACCTCCCTCAGACTGTGCATCAAAATGAAATGGAGACCATACATATCTCATGATGAACTACTAATTAAAAGTGGGTCAGAGTCTTGCTTTATATCTGCTTTAGGCATATATAACAGCACTCACTTTTCTTTCCACTTTGGCCTTCTTGCTCTGTCACCAGGCTGCTGCCTCAAAAGACAGTGTTGGGTCATAAGGTAGCTCTATTTTCAATTTTTTGAGGAACCTCCATGCTGTTTTCCAGAGTGGCTGCACCAGCTTGCATTCCCACCAACAGTGTAGGAGGGTTCCCCTTTCTCCACATCCTCGCCAGCATCTGTCATTTCCTGACTTGTTCATTTTAGCCATTCTGACTGGTGTGAGGTGGTATCTCATTGTGGTTTTGATTTGTATTTCCCTGATGCCCAGTGATGTGGAGCACTTTTTCATGTGTCTGTTGGCCATCTGGATGTCTTCTTTGCAGAAATGTCTGCTCATGTCCTCTGCCCATTTCTTGATTGGATTATTTGTTCTTTGGGTGTTGAGTTTGCTAAGCTCTTTGTAGATTTGCACTACTGGGTATCTATCCTAAAGATACAAACGTAGTGATCCAAAGGGGCACGTGTACCCGAATGTTTATAGCAGCAATGTCCACAATAGCCAAGTTATGGAAAGAACCTAGATGTCCATCAACAGATGAATGGATAAAGAAGATGTGGTATATATATATGATGGAATACTATGCAGCCATCAAAAGAAATGAAATCTTACCATTTGCGACGACATGGATGGAACTAGAGCGTATTATGCTTAGCGAAATAAGTCAACTGGAGAAAGACAACTACCACATGATCTCCCTGATATGAGGAAGTGGAGATGCAACGGGGGTGGGAGTTAAGGTGGTAGGAAAAGTAAAAATGAAAGAAGATGGGATCGGGAGGGAGAAAAACCAAAAGAGACTCTTAATGTCATAAAACAAACTGAGGGGGGTGGGGGGGAGAGGGGTTGGGTGAGGGGGGTGGGGTTACATCATATGTTTAAATAAAGCTTAAATAAAGTAAAAAAAAAAAGACAGTGTTACTGGTAGACTTTATTTTTGGTTCACTTCTCTACTGATTCTGAGGAAGGGAATGTTCTCTTTCCTAATGCTGCATAACCTCAAAGTTAGAATTTGTAATATCTCTATTAAGTTTGGGGAGAGAAGAGTATGCAAGACATTCTTACAAAATATAAAATAAGCATAGTTGGCTCATTTGATTCCCAAATTTGAGTCTCCATCACTGGGCTACGTTATCTCCTTGATCATCTTTAGGAGAAATGGTCAAGGATGAAACTATTGTTCTTTCTCAGGGACTATGGTCTGGAAACCATATGTAGCTATTTAAAAAAAAAAGATACACTTCTAGAAGTTCTAAAATCCATTTTTTTCAAAATGTCCCCAGGTCATTTTTCATTACTAGGACATGTGAGGACCTTTTTGAAATAAACGCTCTCCTTCAATAAGAACCTAAAGAATTAGCCACTATTGAAAGAGAGCAAGCAAATGGAGAGATAATGAAGAGGAAATGTAGGCTGTAAAATTTATCTTCAGGCTAATGATATTATTTCTATCCCTGGTGGCATGTGAAAATGAACAGAGCCATTCTTTAATAGCAGAATCGCTAACTTATTCTCTTTATCTAATTCTTTACATTATTACATAAAGTGATTTAGAATCTTGGGGTATATAAGTGCTATGATTGAAATACTCTTCACCATCCTCTAAGCCACAGCCTCTACCTGAAAAAGAAGAAAATTGGGACCCAGAGAGGTAAATGTTTGCCCAAGACGGTGTCATAGCCTCTGGGCTCCATAGTACTCATTGCACTAATAACTCACTTTTAATCCTTTTATTTTTACAGTGCCCACAAGCTCACCAAAAACTTTCTAATTTGTCTTCTTAACCATTTAAACATAGTAGCTGTTATAAGAAAATATGATTATTATACTTGGGCACAATGTTTATTTTTTGTGGAAATTGTGAAAGATTGTCCTTACATTGTAAGGACAATTATAAGATTGTAATACATTTTGTCAAGGTAAAACAATATTCCTGCCCATACCACTTCGTAATCAAGCTCCCCAAAAGTGGTGATATGACTTCAGAAGTAAGTGAATCCATCTTTATGTAACCATATCTCTTTCATAAGTTGGAAAATTGTTTTGAAGTTTAGAACTCCCCTTTGAATAGTGATGATGTCTAGGCTAGTGAAGATTAAATTGCAGCATTAAAACTGTAAGTGATTTCAAGTCCTCAGAGGTTGAGCTATGTGCAGATGGGTATAGCTATCTTTACTATACCCTGAAGACATTAATGCAAATGTAATGATTTGAAGAATATTAAAGTACCATTGTTATTTTAAAACAAAACCATCTAGGTCACTTTCTTATCCTGTTTCCTATCAATCCTATTCTATCCTATCAATCTCTGTGCTGCTCTCAAGAACACTGCAGAAATGGGAGCGTACTTCAGCTGGGAAGCTTCTGCTCCATGTGAGATAACACAACAAAGGACTTATAAGTGGTTTCTTAAACTCTTTTTTCCTCCCCTATAGGTTAACTTTGAGATGAACTTTAAACTGATGGTTGCATATTTTATTTTCCTGTAGATACTTCAACAATGCCTGAACTGTTTCTTGCAAAGACATGAGGAAAATGATTCTGTAAGATTGATGGTTTTGGTTGTCATGAATTATCCTTAAGCTCCATAGTGTGCCACCCTGAATGACATCTTTAACATTATAAGCCCCAGTCTATTTTAACACCCGATGAACCTGGACTAAGAGGCTGATATTATTCCAGAGAGGAAACCCGAAGCAAAACAATCTTGAGCAATCCTGCAATGTAATGCTTGGTTTTCAGTAAAATTAGGTAAACCATGTTAGGCTGTTTTTTTTTCCTCAATTTCCATTTTATCTCTTTGTTTATACTTAGGAAAATATTGCTTACTAGTGCTTTGAAAATTAAAGGAAAAGAAGCATATTGAAATAGAAAAGGAAAACTCACCCTTATCACTATTCCCCATGTTTCACACCTTCAACTACTATTTCTATGTTGATAATACCCATAAACAGCTCCAGCTCTGACTTTTCTGTCAAGTGTTTTACTGAGCTATCTACCTAGATACTATGGGATCTTCTTCTTCCACTGTCCCAAACCTGCATCTGTTTACCAAAACAGATGTTTTCTTTTAAATCCCTGCTTCTGACAAGGGCAATACCATTCCCTAGGTTATTCAAGATTAAAGTGTGGAGTTTTCTTTTACTTTTTCTCTCCTTCTCCAGCAAGCTTTTCCCACCCTGACATCTAAATAATTTCCAAGATCTATTCAAGCTTCTTTTATACTTCATATCTATTCCCTTTTGCAGTCCAACCATTCAACAATCCCTGTAACCATTTCAAGTGATTATATATAGCATTTTCTCGCCAGCTATATCTTTCACTAGCACAGCTTTATTTTTATCTTTATTAAGAAACATTCAATGTCAAACCAGCGATGTCACAGTGTTTTTTAAAACAAATATTAATAACATGTCCTCAGTTTCCCATAATGAACAAACACATATGCCACACTCAAGTTATGAAGTATTATTTGCAATGCAGTAAAACACTTGTCCGTTACATTATATATTTGCTTTTAACCTCCCTTGTATCCAAAGTAGCCTCTACATGGGGTGCCTTGGTGGCTCTGTCTGTTAAATGTCCAGTCTTGATTTCAGTTCAGGTCATGGTCTTAGGGTCATGAGATTGAGCCCCAAACTGGACCCTATATCAAGCTCCACATTGGGCTCTGCTTTGGGCATGAAGCCTACTCAAGATTCTCTCTTTTCCTTTTCCTCTGCACCTTCCCCCTACTCACTCGTGCTTTCTCTCTCTCTCTCTCTCTCTCTCTCAAAAAATGCCAAACAAACAAAAAAGCCTCTACTCACACTTGGCTTCTTATGCAAGATCCACTGTCAAAATTCTACTTCAACATAAACACAAAACTCAAATGCCTCTCCCTAACATGAAACTATTAAAGTTTCACAGAGGAAAATAAACTATATTTCCTTTTACTTTAAACAGTTATTTATTTTTTTCCCACTTTCCTGGAAAACTTACTTAAATCTGTTTTGTTTTACCTCTTGGTGCAGATATCATCCCTATGAGACTAAAAGTCACATAAGAGAAAAGACTACATCTTCTTTAATGTTTAATAATCTTGGGGCACCTGGGTGGCTCAGTGGGTTAAAGCCTCTGCCTTTGGCTCAGGTCATGATCTCAGGGTTCTGGGATCGAGCCCCGCATTGGGATCTCTGCTCAGTGGGGAGCCTGCTTCCTCCTCTCTCTCTGCCTGCTTCTCTACCTACTTGTGTTCTCTGTCTGTCAAAAAAATAAAATATTTTTTTAAAAAATCATCTTCACAGAATCAATCTCCCTCTCATCAATCATCTTTTGTAGTTCTATTATTCCCATCTCTGTCAAAATACAATAAAGTATACACTTTTAAAATACAATAATTTAATCAGTTTTAACATATGTATACATCTATGAAACCTTCAATGCAATCAAGGTAATGAACATTGCCATCACGTACCAATAACTCTGTGAGCTCCTCTGTCTTCTGTTTCCTCCTCCAGTCCCATCTTCAGGCAGTCATTAATGTGCTTTTAGTCACTATATATTAGATTATATTTTCTAGAATGCTATAATTTAAAAAGTCACACAGTATGTCAAAAAACCTAGCCTCTGTAGCTCAGCAACATAAAGATTTTTTTTAAAGATTTTATTTATTTATTTGACACAGAGAGATCACAAGTAGGCAGAGAGGCAGGCAGAGAGAGAGGAGGAAGCAGGCTCCCCGCTGAGCAGAGAGCCTGATGCGGGGCTCGATCCCAGGACCATGAGATCCTGACCTGAGCCGAAGGCAGAGGCTTAACCCACTGAGCCACCCAGGCTCCCCCAGCATAAAGATTTTAAGACTCATTTCTATTATTGTGTTTATCTATAGTTCATTTCTTTTTTTTAATTGACTAATATTCCATTATATGAGTATAACACAGTTTACCTTTTCCCATGAAACTTGCAAACATTTGGGCTCTTTCTAATTTTTGGCTACTGCAAGTAAAATTACTAAGAATCTAGGCAAGTGTTTCTGGAGACATGTATTTTCATTTGTCTTGGTTAAGTAGTTAAGAATTGAAAAACTGTATCACTTGATTTGGGTATGCTCCCTTTTTTAAGAAAATTCCAAACTGCTTTCCAAAGTTTGATTTCTTTGCAGCAGTATGTGAAAGTTTTGGCTGCACAGTAACCTCGGTGACACTTGGTTTGACCAGTCTTCTTGTTGTCAGTCCATCTAATCAACAGGTAGTGTTATCTCGATTTGTGATTTTAATTGCACTTCCATGATAATCTTTTGCATGCTTGAATCATAAAATTACTCTTATCTGCTGGGTACGAGTTTCATGTCTGTTATGTATGTGGTAAATACTATTCCTTAGTGGCTTACCTTTTGTTTCCTTATCGTATCTCTCAAATGGCAAAACCCTATAACTTTAATGAAGTCCAATTTGTAATTTTTCTTTCAGGTTTCGTTCTTTTTAAGTTCTACATAAGAAGCCTTTCCCACCTCAAGATCTTGATGATTCTCTAGTTTCATTTAGTGTTTCTGTAGTTTTAGGGATTACATTTAGGCCTACAATTCATTTGAAGCTAACTTTTCCTTATAATGTTAAGTAAAGATGATGCTCTTTTTCTTTTTTATCTCTCCCAATATGGATATTCAGTGGTTCCAGCTTTGTTTATTGAAAAGGCTTTCTTTACCCCCACTGAGCTGTCTTGGCATCTTTGCTGAAAATCAATTAACCACATACAGGTGGGTCTATTTCCAGACTCTCCGTATGTGTCGTTGATTTATATATCTATCTTCTTTGCAATGTCAAACTGTCTTGATTTTGAGATTTATACTAAATCTTGAAATCATGTCAGGTAAGTCAACCAACTATACATATATATATTAAATAAATTTATTTTTTAGTATATGTATTTATTATACACGTATAACATATAGTTGCTTTGGTAATTCTAAGGTTTTAGCATTTCCATGTAAATTGTAGAATCAGCTTCTAAAATCAGCAAAACAAACAAATGGACAAAAAAACAACTAGGAAGGGACGCCTGGGTGGCTCAGTTGGTTAAGCAGCTGCCTTCGGCTCAGGTCATGATCCCAGCGTCCTGGGATCGAGTCCCACATCAGGCTCCTTGCTCGCCAGGGAGCCTGCTTCTCCCTCTGCCTGCCTCTCTGTCTGCCTGTGCTCGCTCGCTCTCTCTCTCTCTCTAACTAATAAATAAATAAAACCTTAAAAAAAAAAAAACTTTGTTAAAAAAAAAAAACAACTAGGAATTTGGACAGGAATTATGTTGTTGACATTGTTCCATTTCAGGATTGTTATCTTTTTAATAATACTAAGTGTAGAAATGCGATACATCTCCCCATTTACTAGATCTTCTGTATGAGCTCTGAGCAATATTTTTAGTTTCTATATAGAAGTACAAGATATCTTTTGACAGAAATATTTACAGGTATTTGGTGGGTTTTGGTAGTATTATAAATTGATTTTTTTCTGAATTTTATTTTACAATTCTTTTTGCCGCTATATAATCATTTATTTGTTCTAGTACAATGTTGAATAGAGGTGGTAAAAGTAGCATCCTTGCTTTCTTCCCTTCCTCCAGGGAAAGTTTAATTGAATTAAAATACTTATTAGTCTTTTAACATAAAGTATGATGTTGGAGGAATGGTTTTCACAGATACTCTTTAGTAGTTGGAGGAAATTCTATGCTATTTCTGGTTTGCCAGGAGGTTTTTTCCATAAATCAGTGTTGATTTTTTTCCAAAAGCTTTTTATTTCTCTATTGAATTAATCATGTCTTTTTTTTCTTTTTATGTTATATGTTGAATTTTATTAAATGATTTTTTTAAAGGTTTTATTTATTTATTTGACAGAGAGAGAGGGAGAGAGAGCAAGCAAGCACAGGCAGACAGAGTGGCAGGCAGCCAGAGGGAGAAGCAGGCTCCCTGCCGAGCAAGGAGCCCGATGTGGGACTCGATCCCAGGACGCTGGGATCATGACCTGAGCCGAAGGCAGCTGCTTAACCAACTGAGCCACCCAGGCGTCCCTAAATGATTTTTTTTAAAATGTTAAGTCAACTCTACTTTCTTGGGAGAAACCTACTTGCACATATTGTGGTAGCCATTTTATGTATTGTTGGATTTGATTTTGTAATACTTCATAAAGGATTTTCATGAGAGATGTTGCTTTGAAATTCCCCTTGTTGTAATATCTTTTCTGGGGTTTTACTGTGTTTGTGCGGGCCTCATAAAATGAGATGGGAAATGATTCCTCCTGCAATTTTCTAAAACTTATATGTGCAGCACTGATGATATTTATTCCTTGAGTGTTTGATAGAATTCACCAGTGAAAAGTTATGGGCTTTGTATTTTCTTTTTGTGAGAAGTTTTTAAATAATAAATTCATTAAAAAATACATGTAAGACTACTCAAAGGGGCGTCTGGGTGGCTCAGTCGTTAAGAGCCTGCCTTTGGCTCAGGTCAGGATCCCAGGGTCCTGGGATGGAGCCCCACATCAGGCTCTGCAGGGAGTCTGCTTGTCCCTCTCCCACTCCCTTTGCTTCTGTTCCCTCTCTCTCACTGTGTCTCTCTGTGTCAAATAAATAATAAGATCTTAAAAAAAAGACTTTTCAAAATTTATGCTTCTTGTGATATATCTTTGGATATGTTGTGTATTTAAAATTTTCCATTCTTTATAAGGTGTTAAATATGTTGATGTTTAGATGTTCCAAGCATTCTGTATTAACCACTTAATAACTATAGAATCTGTCATAATAATGTCCTTACCATTCCAGATATTGGTGATTTATATTATATATTTAACTAGGCGGTTGTCAATTTTGTTGATCTTTTTAAAGAATCAGCTAATCTTTGTTAATCTTCTCCACTTATCTGTTTTCTAATTTCTTGATTTTTCTACTCTTCTTTTTTTTTTTTTTTCCCATAAATTCCTTTCCACTCCTTACTTTGGCTTTGCATTGTTCCTTTTTATCTAAAGAAGAAAACTAGGCCACTGAGTATTTTTAGTCTCTTCTATTTATAATATAAGCATGTAATAGTATATATTTTTAAAATACTGCTTTAGCAACATTCCAAAAACTTTGATATGTTTTATTTTTATTGTTATTTTAATTTCCTTTTCATTTCATATTTGTCCTCTGAATGATTAAACCCCAGATATTTAGAGTTTTCCTCAAAATATTTTTAATTTCTAGATTTTTATTTATTTTCATCTAAATTTTATTAATTCCTAATTTAATTTTATTGTGGGAAGAGAAACCTTTTGAATTTAATGACACTTTGTTTTCTTTCCTAGAATATGGTCTATCCTAGTGAATGCACATGTGGGCTTGAAGAAAATACAAATGTGAAGGTTCTGGATAGAGAGCAAGGTGGTTCGTACATGGTGCTGTTCAGATCTTTTATAATTTTACTAATGTTTGGGCTAGTTGTTTTATCAATCACCAGGAGAGAATTGTGATAATCTCCTACTATGATTGTGAATTTGTCTATTTTTCTCTTTAGTACTATTTTTGTTCAACATATGTTGAGGTTCTGTTATTAGGAACATTCTAATTCATGACTGTACATCTTTCTGTTGATTTGTTCCTTTTATCATTAAGAATAGTCCTTTATCTCTGAGGAGACTGTTGGTGTCAAAGTCTATTGTATTAGATAATAGAATAAGTACCCTAGCCTTCCTGTGCTTCCTCTTGGCATTGAGTATCTACTGCTCATTTATTTTTAACTCTTATAAGTACCTTACCGTAAACTCTTAATTAAAAAAAAAAAAATCTCTGTCTGCTTTGTCTTTCCTTGGAATCTTTAGATTACTACCATTTAATATAATATTTGATATATTTTTATTTAGGTCTACCAATTTGTTTTCATATTTTGTTTGCACCCTCTGTTTTGGTTTCTATGCTTCCAATTTTCTACCTTCTTTTGCACTATAGAAATATATTTTTGTATGTCATTTTAATCTATTGGCTTTTGTGCTATATCTCAGATTTTATTTTATTTATTTTTTTTTTAGTACTTTTACTGTGGATCACTAAATGAATACCTAAAACTTTACAGTCTACTAAATGTACAGTTCAGACACTTGCAAACATATAGGTGACTACCATACTGGCTTTCCTGTTATAGTTGTTATGGGCTAAATCCATATATATTGATAACCACAGCAGGCCATTTTGCTTTAACAGTCAACATATTTTTAAACTCATAATAAAAAAAATATCTTCTATATTTACCTTGATATTTGCATTTCTGTTACTCTTCCTTCATTTCTGAAGAACCAGGTTTCTTTTGATATCATTTCTCTTCCCTGAAAAATCTTCCTTTAGTGTTTCTTGTAAGAACAGATCTCCTGGGGACAAAGTCTTTATTCTCTTTCTTCTGGAAAAGTAGTTATCTTCTCTTTATTCCTGAAGGATCTACTTGCATATTTTTTCCTTCAAAGAAAAGTTATTTTCTTTCAGTACTTTAAAGTACTTTAAAGATGCTTTTTTTCAGTCTTCTGGCCTCTGTGGTTTCTGATGAGAAATTTGTGGCCATTAGGATAATGGTTTTCACAATTTTCTTCTGCCATTTCAATACTTTTTGTATATATATTTTTTAGCAATTTGATTATGATGTATCTGGATAAACTTCTTTAAGTTTATCCAGTTTAGATTTGTTGAGTTTCTTCAATCCGTAAATTTCTAGTTTCCCTGAATTTGGGACATTTGTAGCCATTATTTATTAATAATCTTTATTCTCTCTTCTAAGACTTTAATTAAACAGATGTTTGATAGTTTGATACTGTTCCACAGGTCCTTGAGGTTCTGTTCATTTCTTCCATCTTTTTTCTTTCTGTTCTTCATAGAATAACTTCTACTGATACACTTTCCCATTATCTCTTTCCTCTGTTATTTACATTCTGTTATTAAGCTCACCACTGAATTGTTATTTAAGACACTGCATTTTTTAGTTTTAAAATTTTCACTGGGTTCTTTTTTCTAAGTTTTAAATTCTCTCTTGAAATTTCATATATAACATACATTTCAAGCACATTTCTATTTATCTCATGAAACATTGTTTTATAACTGGTTTAAAATCTATGATCTTTTTAATATCACAGTCATTTTGGGGTTAGCATCTATTGATCACATTCTCCCAAGAGCATTTGTTGTCTCTTCATAGTTCTTTGTACATTGAAGAATTTTGCATTGTATTAGGATATTGTGAATGCTGTGCTCTATAGTCTCTGAGCCTTGTTACACTCTTCTGGGGTGATATTTTTGTAGTAACAGAGAATCAAACTGGTTATATGGCGATCTTAAATTCTGACTTGTTTTCTGTTTATGGTGGCTCAACTCTCAGATCAGTTCTCTAAGCTTTTGCTATACCAATATGATTTGTTTTAGGTGTGAATGGTTTGGGGTAGGCTGAGATTTTTGTGCATATATCCACAGAATTAGAGGATCCTTCATCCCTTGCTCTTTCCTCTAAAAGAATCCAGAGCCAAAGAAATGATCTTTTTTCTCCTTTGTCTGCTAATAGAACACAAGATTTTCTTGAAGTTTTATTCCCCTTGCACCTATGCTTCTCTGTAACTAGTTGCACACACGTGTGAGCAAGCATATACACACAAACACACATACACACTTGCCCCCCACAAATCCCTTAAACCTGCCACACTTGCGGAAAACTAAAAAGCTAATCTCCATGCAGGTTGTTTTTCTAGTTTTCACAGCTTTTCAGAACCTGCTTTTTTTTTTTTTTTAAGGGTTTCCAGGTAGCTGTTTCTACATTGTGTCTACTGTTTCACATCCAGTCAGCAGAGGTGATGGGGCCATGCTACTCATAACACATAATGGGCTAAGACTCAGGAACTCAGATCTAATGAGTGTTAATTGGATGATATTTCAGCAAATTAGACATAGTGGATGTGTTAACCAATAAAGTGAGAAAGTGTTGTGAAATACTTTTTTAGAGTAACTTAAAGTGATCTTTTTTATTAGTGACTACTAGCTGTATATCATCATTTCCTGTCATTACTCTCAGTCAATCTGGGCCATCAAATAAGCAAGAGAATATTATTGCAAATGACTGTGTCATAAAAATAGGATAAGTTTTTCCATTTTGACCCAATTGAGAAAAAAAAAAAAGGGAAGAATTATTTAATGATTCCAGGTGACACATCAGTTGCTTAGCCAATATTCATCCACTGTTCCTTTCCTGGCTTTAATTTTTTTCTAGAATTACTATAAATGCTCAGTTCCAGGTGATAAATCATAATTAGTCTAAACCAATAATAATGATGGTGATTATAGATTTAAACAATAAGCCAAGGCAGAAAACATAGGATTGAATTACTAGGACTTAAAAAAATAAAAACTACATCCCCATAAATTTTTATTACTTATTGAGACTACTTTGGAAAGAAAATGCCATTTCCCAATTATTTCCCCCCCAAACTCTCTTTTTTTCTTATTTATAAATTTACTACCTCCCAAAATCTTATCTTATTTTCCTTTGTTTTTAATGTAAAGGAGGAAAGATTTTCTAAACTGTATGCTTACAGTGTCTCAATGTACATTGCCAGGTTTTATTTGTTTTTTTTTAATAAGGATTTTATTTATTTATTTGTCAGAGAGAGAGAGCACAAGAGGGAGTAGCACAGACAGAGGGTTGAAGCAGGCTTCCCACTGAGCAAGGAGCCTGATGTGGGACTTGATTCCAGGACCCTGGGATTATGATCTGAACCAAAGGCAGATACTTAACCCATTGAGCCACCCATGGATCCCAACACTGACAGTTTTTAAAACTATTTGGTAACATTTTATCATTCTTATTTGTTTTAAAAATTAAATTTTGGTCCAGTGCATGAGCCAAATTGTATATATTATGCTGCATGTAGTCTGTTTACCCCTCTAGATTTATTCTCCTCACCCTTCCACCATCAATATTTTTTTTCAGGAAATCTGTCCTCCAGATGGGTTTAGTCCATGGTTTCCTATTGAACCTAACTGGAGATCAGAGTAGATGGATGAGTTGGGTTAGTTCTCTTGAATTTGTCTCCGCAAATGTTTGTCTTACAAAGTAGGTATGTACAAGATATACACTTAGTCTTAAAAGGTAAGTAGGTTGATGAGTGGGTATGCATTATAGAGAAGGGTGGGTAATAGGCCCTGCTTAATGCAGAGAAAAACTCATTGCAGCGGAATCAATGTGGATGTATGGGAATTATTATTTTAATTTTTTATTTAAATTCAGTTAGCCAACATATAGTAAGTACATCATTGGCTTCAGACTTAGTGTTCACTAATGTATCAGTTGTGGATGTGTGGCAATTATTGACAAAGTCAACAAATGTAAAAATTTTGTTATGGTTGTGGCTTAAAGTCCAAGTCCTAGAAAGGTGATTCGATATTTGTGGAAGAGTCTTTTCTGTTTTAATCAGGCAAATGAACTTTACCTGGTAGACAATGGATGGTGTTAAATGTTGCCATTCCATATTGAGATTGCTGCCAGGAAATGCTCACTTTCACAGAAACTAAAGAGTGTATTGCTAGAGACTGAAAATCCTGGGAATAGTTATGGAGGGAGATGCTGAGCACCTACATCAGGTTATTAGCAATGGATGTATTTATTTCATGCTCTTTCATAATATGAATGGCATCTATATGAAGTATGTAACTAAGAAAATGCATACAATAGTTCCTTGGAAATTTTAAAGCTTTATGTTTTTGGCTATATTCTAACATATTGTAAGTCATAATACCTTAGGAAAAAAGAAAGGTACCTTTTCCCTCTCTAAATAATATTGAATAATATCGTGTCTAGATCAATTATCAATGCATTTTTAATGAAAGCGTAAGTCATGATGAAAAGCAATTATTGGATTGCTGTGTGTCTTCTGTGAATTTTATTCCTTTGACTAATTTCATAATATTAAATATAGCTGTCCAAGCAAATGAGATAAAACTATATTATAAATGGCAAATCAATTAATTTTGTTTGCTCTAAAGTATCTTCAGGTATGCAGTGGTGTACATACCATCTTATAATTAACTGTAGATCACAAGTAATTCTGAGCAGATGTCAGATTATCTTATAAAATGGATAATGAAAATTGCAAAATGATACTGATGAAAGCACAAGGAAGCAAAAAGAAATAGCAGAGCAGATGTTTGGTGTTGTATAAATATTTACAGATTTAGGGAAGAGAGAACTTTTGGTAGAAAGGAGTGTGCAAACCTACAAAATATTTTTGGTAGATCAATTAATATGAGAACTTAAACCATACCATGGGAAATGCATTTTTGTCCTCCCAAGTTTTATTTTGTAAGCTATCTGTATAGTCAGTGTTAAAGTGATACTACAATACAATTAGCTTTTCCTTGGCTTGTATCCCATTGAGTTATCTATCATGCAAAGTAGGCATGCAAAGCACATACCAACAATGCCACGGTATAAATGAGTGTCCCTGAGAAAGAAGCACACAGTTATTGCAACTAATTCCATATGATTAATATAAGAACTCTCCTGATAGATAGTCTCTCTTTCTTACCCCACTGCACACTCAGAAAAAAAGAAGCTGTTTGTAGGTGACAGGAAAGGGTACATATGGGATGCCTTTTATTTTAACTTAAAATAAATTTCCTTTATAATAATAATTAAAAAGATAGGAAAGATAAAGACAGTATTGTCAAAATACATTAAGGTTAGGGACTTGCATTCATGTGATTCTTTAGTTAAAAAAAATAAATTCTAGCTACAGGGGCACCTGGGTGGCTCAGTGGGGTAAGGCTTCTGCCTTCCACTCAGGTCATGATCTCAGGGTCCTGGGATTGAGCCCCCCCC